>JAOQMP010102949.1:0-14920 GCA_027563575.1 Erythroxylum pedicellare
CCCAACGGTGCCGATCTTGGGGGCAAGACTATAGTCGGCAAGTTTTCGATAACAAACTGACAATTCGTTACCGACTGCGACTCGTTTGCACTGATTTTTCCCCGACCGAGTATGACCGCATATGACCACCGTCAGTGCTACGGCCCCGATCTGGTATCCCAACGGTGCCGATCTTGGGGGCATTTATGTATGATTTTTGGTATAATTTGGAAGCAAAGAAATTAAAGTGAGTCGAAGGCACCACATATGGGTCATTTTTTAAAAATTTATTTTTGCTTGTCTTCACAAAGGAAGAAGAAAAAATAATAAAAAGACAAGAAAAGATAAAAAGCATTTAAAGAACTTGTAAAAGCGGCATGGAGGACCAATGTTTTCAAGGAGAAGCATGAGCAGGAATGACTACGTTTAATGCAGACAGCTGCGTTAAACACAATGCTGAGGAGCAAAACAAACAGGAGGGCTGTGAAGGCTTTAAAGAGTGTGGCAAGTTTATTTGTTAAATCACAAGCACAGGAGAGGAGTGCAGTGGAGGAGTGGAGACACAGCAGGGGTGTGGAACTGCATCTGCTGTTTTCAGGAGAGCTGCGGCTGTAGCTTGGTGTTGTGGCTTGTGGCTGGAGGAGTTGGAGAGAGGCCGACGTGAAACGTTTTAAAGGAGGAGTGAGTTTAATTATCCAATCAAGCACAGTGGAGGCAAAGAGAAATAATGCTACAGTAGACAAAAGCTACAGTGGGCAAGCAGAATAGTGAGAGGCGTGAGAATCCAGTGATAGTGAATAGAAATTAAGGAATTTTTGGCTAGGGATTAGAATGGGAGCTGAAGTATTTTTTAGGAAAGACCCATGAAGGACTAGGCATCCCGACGCTAGTTCGAAGGCAACATCGACGCCGATAACTTGGGTTAAGTATTTTTTATTATTTTTTTGTTTCTTTCTCTCATTAGGAATTGATTGTGTTATCCTATGTTAATTAATTTAGGTTTTGTGTATGGATAATCGGATTTTTGTTGTTATTCGGTTATTTGTGTATGAACCCATTAGGTATTGTAAGTTGATGATTTTAATGTGTTCAATGAATTGTTAATTTCAAATCCATTGTTAGAATTTCAATATAATTCGTAATTGATATGTTGAAATTAGGGATAACATGACCTAGGTTAAATGACGCATCGTATGTGGTTGTTGCCTTGATTAATCAGTTTTCCTAATTTGTAATGCTACTGCGTAATTAAATCTAGAGATCATACCCTAGGTTGTTCGGTGGTTAGGTTTAATTAACAATCATATTTTGATTAAACAAAACCTAAGGGAAAACTCACTTTAATTATTAACCCACAATTAATAATTGCTAGGAGAGGTTAAAAAATAACAAATTAATAAAATATGCTTAGTTAGGGTGTAGGCCGAGATTGAACCAAAGAACCGGGTCCTTAACAAATTCCCCACCTTTATCATTTTTGCATATTTTCTTTAATTTGTTTTTATTAGTTAGTTTTATTTTATTTTCTTCTTTCAAAATCCAAAACCCCCCCATAAAGTGTAAACACCGATTAATTTCATTTTATAAACTTTACACACACTCTCTGTGGGATCGACCTAGACTCACCATTGCTATAGTAGTAAGTCTAGTTATTTTATTTTGACTAGCATAACGATGCGCGGTCATACAACCATCCTCTTGAGCTTGAAAGGATCCGGAGAAAAGGAAAATGACTTGATTCGGTGTTCGATTGATATGGTCATAGGTCTATATGTTCCGCATTGTCCCCCTGGTACGGGTGTTGTCGAGTCTGTATGAGTAGGTGTTTGTTGCGTAAACTATTGGGTGCGATCATACCAGCACTAATGTACAAGATCCCATTAGAACTCCAAAGTTAAATGTTCTTAGGTGAGAGTAGTACTAGAATAAGTGACCTCCTTGGAAATCCTCGTGTTGCAACCCTCACTCACATTTTTTCTCTTTACGAGGCTTCCTTTTGCCGTATAAGAGTATGAATGCTATCTTGCGATACGTCGCATGTGGAATCTCGAAAGGGGCATAGTATGACCACCGTACGCACATTTCTACCCCTTTGGTTTTGAATAATTCATCAAGAATGTGGTCATTCGGATATGAAAAGTTGTTGGTAGATCCAAAATCATGGATTTTTTAGTGAAAAAAGTGGTTTTTCTTTACTGAAAAAATAACCAAATAGCTGTCCAAGAGCGCGAATGCTCTCGTGCGATACATCTTAGAGAGAACTTCAATAGGGGAGGCCTCATTGTAATTTTTGTGGGACATGAAGGTTACCACAGACCGATCTGATCATGCTCCATAACCGACAATTATCTATGTGACGACGATTTGCTCAAAAGTACGGTCATCCTCCAAAGCTTGAAAGGATCCGGAGAAAAGGAAAATAACTTGATTCGGTGTTCGGTTGATAAGGTCGTATGTTAATACGTTCTGCATCCTCCCCCTGGTATGGATGTCGTCGCGTCTGTATGAGTAGGTGTTTGTTGTATAAACTATTTGGTGTTATCATACCAGCACCAATGTACCAGATCACATCAAAACTCTGAAGTTAAATGTGCTTGGGCAAGATCGGTACTAGGATGGGTGACCTCTTTAGAAGTACTCGTGTTGCACTTCTTAGTCACATCTTTTCTCCTTCCGTGGTGTCCTTTTACCGTACAAGAGTGCGAATGCTATCGTGCGATACATCGTAGAGAGAATATCGACAGGGGTGTAGTATGACTACCGTATGAACATTTTTGCCCTGCAGGTTTTGAATAATTCATCAAGAATGTAGTCATTTAGATAAGAAAAGTTGCTGGTAGATTTAAAATGATGGAATTTTTAGGGAAAAAGTGGTTTTTTTGTTGAAAAAATGGCCAAATAGCTGTACAGGAGCACGAATGGTCTCGTGTGATACATCTTAGAGAGAACCCTAAAAGGGGAGGCCTCGTCCTGATTTGTACGAGACGCGAAGATTGCTATAGATCGATCTGATCATGCTTTGTAACCAGTAGTTATCTATATGATGACAATTTGCTCAATAGTACGACCATCCTTTTAAGCTTGAAAGGCTTCGAAGAAAAGGAAAACGACTTGATTCGGTGTTCGGTCGACAAAGTCGTAGGTCCATATGTTTCGCATTGTCCCCCTGGTTTGGGTGTCGTCGCATCTGTATCAGTAGGAGTTTGTTACGTAAACTATTGGGTGCGATCATGCCAGCAATAATGTACCAGATCCCATCAGAAGTTCGAAGTTAAATGTGCTTGGGCGAGAGTAGTACTAGGATGGGTGACCTCCTTAGAAGTCCTCATGTTGCACCCCTCACTCACATTTTCTCTCCTTTCATGGCATCCTTTTGTCGTATGAGAGCGCAAATGCTATCGTGCGATATGTCAAAGAGAGAATCCTGATAGGGGCGTAGTATGACCACCGGACGCATGTTTCTGTCCCATAGGTTTTGAATAATTCATAAAAAATGTGGTCATTCAGACATGAAAAGTTGTTGGTAGATCCAAAATCATGGAATTTTAAGTGAAAAAGTGATTTTTTGTTGAAAAAGTGCCAAATATCCGTACAGGAGTGCGAATGGTCTCATGCGGTACATCTTAGAGAGAATCCCAATAAGAGAGGCCTCATCGTGATTTATTCGGGAGACGTAGGTTACCACGAACCGATCCGATGACACTCCGTAACTAGTAGTTATCTTTGTGACGACGATTTGACCAAAAGTACAGCCATTCTCCAGAGCTTAAAAGGTTCCAGAGAAAAGGAAAATGAGTTGATTAAGTGTTTGATCAATAGGGTCATAGTTCTATACACTCTGCATCCTCCCCAGGTATAGGTGTCATTGCGTCTGTATAAGTAGGTGTTTGTTGCATAAACAATTGAGTGCAATCATACCAGCACTAATGTACCAGATCCCATTAGAACTCTGAAGTTAAATGTGCTTGGGTGAGAGTAGTACTAGGATGGGTGAGCTCTTTGGAAGTCCTTGTGTTGCACCTGTTACTTATATTTTTTCTCCTTTCGTGGCATTGTTTTAACGTTCAAGAGCACGAATGTTATCGTACGATATGTCGAAGAGAGAATCCTAATAGGGGCATAGTATAAACACCGTATGCATGTTTTTGTCCCATAGGTTTTGAATAATTAATCAAAAATGTGGTCATTTATACATGAAAAGTTGTTGGTAGATCCAAAATCATGGAATTTTTAGTGAAAAAGTGTTTTTCTTGTTGAAAAAATCACCAAATAGCCATACAGGAGCACGAATGGTCTCGTGCAGTACATCTTAGAGAGAACCCGGATAGGGGAGACCTCATTGTGATTCGTGTGGGAAGTGGAGGTTGCTATGGACTGATCCAGTTATGGTCCATAGCAGTTATCTACATGACGATAATTTGGTCAAAAGTACGGCTATCCTCTAGAGCTTGAAAGGCTCTAGAGAAAAGGAAAGCAACTTGATTCGGTGTTCGGTTGATTGGGTCGTAGGTCAATACACTCCACATCCTCCCCTGGTATAGGTGTCGCTGCGTCTATATAAGTAGGTGTTTGTTACGTAAACAATTGGGTGCAATGATACTAGCACTAATGTACCGAATCCTATCAAAATTTCGAATTAAATGTTCTTGGATGAGAGTAGTACTAGGATTGGTGACCTTCTTGGATGTCCTTGTGTTGCACCCCTCACTCATATTTTTTTCCCCTTCTGTGTCATTGTTTTATCCTAAAAGAGCGCGAATGCCATCGTGCGATATGTCGCATAGAGAATCCCGATAGAGGCATAGTATGACCATTGTACGCACATTTCTACCACGTAGGTTTTGAACAATTCATCAAGAATGTGGTCATTCAGACATGAAAAGTTATTGATAGATCCAAAATCATGGAATTTTAGTGAAAAAAGTGGTTTTTTTGTTAAAAAAATGACCAAATAGTCGTAGAGGAGCGCGAATGGTCTTGTGCGATACATCTTAGAGAGAACCTCGATAGGGGAGGCCTCGTCGTGATTGTGTTGGATGTGCAAGTTACCACGGACAGATCCGATCACGCTCTGTAATTGGCAGTTATCTATGTGACGATGATTTGCTCAAAAGTACAGCCACCCTCCGTAGCCTGGAAGGCACCGGAGAAAAGAAAAACTACTTGATTCAGTGTTCGGTCGAAAGAATTGTAGGTCCATATGTTTCGTGTTGTCCCCTTGGTATAGGTGTCATCGTGTCTATATGAGTAGGTGTTTGTTGCTTAAACTATTGGGTGCGATCATATCAGCACTAATGTTCCGGATCCCATCAGATCTATGAAGTTAAATATGCTTGGGCGAGAGTAGTACTAGGATGGGTGACCTCCTTGGAAGTCCTCGTGTTGCAACCCTCACTCATATTTTTCTGCTTCTATGGTGTCCTTTTTCCATAAGAGAGTGCGAATGCTATCGTGTGATTAGTTAAAGAGACAATCCTAATAGGGGCATAGTATAACTACCGTACGGAAGTTTCTTTCCTGTAGGTTTTGAATAATTCATCAAGAATGTGGTCATTCAGACATGAAAAGTTAGTAGCAGATCCAAAATCATGGAATATTAAGTGAAAAAAGTGGTTTTTTATTGAAAAATGGCCAAATAGTCGTAGGGGAGGGCGAATGGTCTTGTGTTATACATCTTAGAGAGAACCCTGATAGGGGAGGCCTCGTCGTGATTTGTGCAGGATGCGCAGGTTACCACGAACCGATCCGATTACACTTTGTAACCAGTAGTTATCATTGTGACGACGATTTGCTCAAAAGTACGGCCATCCTCCAGAGCTTGAAAGGCTATGGAGAAAAGGAAAATGACTTGATTCAGTGTTCGATCGACAGGGCTATAGGTCCATACGTTCCACGTGCTCCCTACAATATAGGTGTCATCGCATCTATATAAGTAGGTGTTTGTTGCGTAAACTGTTGAGTGCGATCATAGTAGCACTAATGTACCAGATCCTATCAGAACTCTGAAGTTAAATGTGCTTAGGTGAGAGTAGTACTAAGATGGGTGACCTCCTTTGAAGTCCTCGTGTTGCACCCCTCAAGCATATTTTTTCTCCTTCTGTGGCATCCTTTTTTCATACAAGAGTGAGAATGCTATCGTACGATACATCGAAGAGACAATCCTGATAGGGGCGTAGTATGACCACCGTATACATGATTCTATCCCGTAGGTTTTTAATAATCCATAAAAAATGTGGTCATTCAGACATGAAAAGTTGTTGGTAGATCCAAAATCATGGAATTTTTAGTGAAAAAAGTGGTGCTTTTTAGTTGAAAAAATGGCCAAATAGCCATACAGGAGGACGAATGGCCTCGTGCGGTACATCTTAGAGATAACCTAGATAGGGGAGGCCTCTCCGTGATTTGTGTGGGATGTGCAAGTTGCCACGGACTAATCCGATCACAGTTTAAAACTGGCAGTTATCTATGTGACAATGATTTGTTTGAAAGTACAGCTATCCTCCGGAGCTTGAAAGGATCCTGAGAAAAGGAAAATGAATTGATTCGGTGTTCGGTTGATAGGGTCGTAGGTCCATACACTCCATCGTACCCAATTGTTTACGCAACAGACACCTACTTATACAAACGCAACGACACCTATGTCAGGGGATCATACCAACACTAATGTACCAGATCTCATCAGAACTCCGAAATTAAATGTGCTTGGTCTAGATTAGTACTAGGATGGGTGACCTCCTAGGAAGTCCTTGTGTTGCACCCCTCACTCATATTGTTCTCCTTCAGTCGCATCATTTTTCCATACAAGAGTGCGAATGCTATCGTGCGATATGTCACAGAGAGAATACCGACAGAGGCATAGTATGACCATTGTATGCACATTTTTGCATCGTAGGTTTTGAACAATTCATTAAGAATGTGGTCGTTCAGACATGAAAAGTTGTTGGTAGATCCAAATCATGGAATTTTAGTGAAAAAAGTGGTTTTTTTGCTAAAAGAATGGCCAAATAGTTGTAGAGGAGCGCAAATGGTCTCGTGCGATCCATCTAAGAGAGAAACCCGATAAGGGAGGCCTTGTTGTGGTTTGTCTGGGATGCATAGTTTACCACAAAACAATCTAATCATGCTCCGTAACTGGTATTTATCACGATTTGCTCAAAAATATGGCAATCCTCTGAACTTTGAAAGATATTGAAGAAAAGGAAAACGACTTGATTTGATGTTCGGTTGACAGTGTCATAGGTCCATACGTTATGCGTCCTCCCCCTTGTATGGGTGTCGTTGCATCTGTATAAGTAGGTATTTGTTGTGTAAACTATTGGGTGCGATTATGGCAGCACTAAGGTGCTGGATCCTATAAGAACTCCAAATTTAAAAGTGCTTAGGTGAGAGTAGTACTAGGATGGGTGACCTCTGTGGAAGTCCTCGTGTTACACCCCTCACTCACATTTTTTTCCCCTTCCGAAGCGTCCTCTTTTCGTATAAGAGCGCGAATGCTATCGTGCGATACGTCATAATGAGAATCCCCACAGGGGCATAGTATGGTCACCGTAAGCCCATTTCTGCCCCTTGGGTTTTGAATAATTCAAGAAAGTGGTCATTCAGATATGATAAGTTATTGGTAGATCCAAAATTATGGAATTTTTATAGTGGTTTTTTTGTTGAAAAAATGGTCAAATAGTCGTACAGGAGCGTGAATGGTTTTGTACGGTACATCTTGGAAAGAACCTAAATAGGGGAGGCTTTATCGTGATTTATGCGTAACACGTAGGTTGCCATGGACCCATCTGACCATGCTTCATAACCGGCAGTTATCTATATGACAATGATTTGATTAAAGGTACGGCCATCTTCCGAAGCCTTAAAGGCTCAGGAGAAGAAGAAAACGACTTGATTCAGTGCTCGATCGACAGGATCATAGGTCCATACATTCCACATCCTTCCCCTGGTAAGGGTGTTATCGCGTCTGTATGAGTAGGTGTTTGTTGCGTATACTATTGGGTGTGATCATACCAGCACTAATGTACCGGATCCCATCAGAACTCTGAAGTTAAATGTGCTTGGCCAGAGTCGTACTAAGATTGGTGATCTCCTTGGAAGTCCTCATGTTGCAAACCTCACTCACATTTTTTCTCTTTTTGTGGTGTCCTTTTTCCGTATAAGAACGCGAATGCTATCGTGCAATACATTGTAGAGATAATCCCAATAGGAATGCAATATGACCACTGTACGTCCATTTTTGCCCTATAGGTTTTGAATAATTCATCAAGAATGTGGTCATCCAAACATGAAAAGTTGTTGGTAGATCCATAATCCTGAATTTTTAGTGAAAAAAGGCCAAATAGCTGTACAGGAGCGCGAATGGTCTCGTGTGATACATTTTATAGAGAACCCCAAAAGGGAAGTCCTCGTCGTGATTTGTACAGGACACACAGGATCCTACAAACCGATCTGATCATGCTCCGTAACTCGCAGTTATCTATGTGACGACGGCTTCCTAAAAAATACGATGATGCTTCAGACCTTGAAAGGCTCCAAAGAAAAGGAAAACAACTTGATTCGATGTTCGGTTGACAGGTTGTAGGTCCATAAGTTCTGCATCCTTCACCTTGTATGGGTGTCGTTGCATTTGTATGAGTAGGTGTTTGTTTCGTGAAGTATTGGGTGCGATCATACCAGCACTAATGTACCGGATTCCATTAGAACTTCGAAATTAAATGTGCATGGGTAAGAGTGGTACTAGAATGGGTGACTTCCTTGGAAGTCCTCGTGTTACACCCTCACTCATATTCTTTCTCCTTCCATGGCATCCTTTTGCCATAAAAGAGTGCGAATGCTATCGTGCAAAATGTCGCTGAGAGAATCCCGACAGGGGTATAATATGACCACCGTATGCACATTTCTGCCTCATAGGTTTTGAATAATTCATCAAGAATGTGGTCATTTAGACATGAAAAGTTGTTGGTAGATCCAAAATTGTGGAATTTTTAATGAAAAAAGTGATTTTTTTACTGAAAAATAGCCCAATAGCCATACAGGAGCGCGAATGGTCTCGAGCGATACATCTTAGAGAGAACCCCAATAGGGGAGGCCTCGTCGTGATTTATGCGGGATGTACAGGTTGCCATGAACCTATCCAATCATGCTCCGTAACTTGCAGTTATCTATGTGAGGACAATTTGCTCAAAAATACGGCGATCCTCTGGACCTTGCAAAGCTCTGAAGAAAAGGAAAATGACTTGATTCGATGTTCGGTTGATAAAGTCGTGGGTCCATACGTTTTGCATCCTCCCCCTGGTATGGGTGTCGTTGCATATAAGCCATCCTTCGAAGCCTTAAAGGCTCAGGAGAAGAAGAAAACGACTTGATTCGATGTTCGATCGACAGTATTGTAGGTCCATACATTCCGCGTCCTCCCCTTGGTATGGGTGTTGTCATGTCTCTGTGAGTAGGTGTTTGTTGCGTATACTATTGGGTGCGATCATACCAACACTAATGTACTGGATCCCATAAAAACTTTGAAGTTAAATGTGCTTGGGTGAGAGTAGTACCAGGATTTGTGACCTCCTTGGAAGTCCTCGTGTTGCACACCTCACTCACGTTTTTTCTCCTTTCGTGGCGTCCTTTTGCTGTACAAGAGCGAGAATGTTATCATATGATACGTCGTAGAGAGAATCTAGACAGGAATGCAGTATGACCACCGTACGCCCATTTCTGCCTTTTAGGTTTTGAATAATTCATGAGGAATGTGGTCACTTAGACATGAAAAGTTATTGATGGAACCAAAATTCTGAAATTTTTAATGAAAAAAAGGCCCCCTAAATTAAATGTTCTTGGGCGAGACTAGGACTAGGATGGGTGACCTCATGGGAAGTCCTCGTGTAGCACCCCTCACTCACTTATTTCTCCTTCCTTGGCATCCTTTTGCCATACAAGAGCGTGAATGCAATCATGTGATGCGTCATAGAGAGTATCCTGACAGGGGCGCAGTATAACCACCGTATGCACGTTTCTACCACGTAGGTTTTGAATAATTCATCAAGAATGTGGTCATTTAGACATGAAAAGTTATTGGTAGATCCAAAATCATGGAATTTTTAGTGAACAAAGTGGTTTTTTTGGCTGAAAAATGGTCAAATAGTCATACAACAGCGCGAATGGTCTCGTGTGATACATCTTAGAGAAAACCTTAATAGGGGAGGCCTTGTTATGATTAGTGCGGCACGTGCGGGTTGGCACTGACTGATCCGATCACGCTTAGTAATCGGTAGTTATCTATATGACGATGATTTCCTCAAAAGCACGACCATCCTCTTGAGCTTGAAAGGCTACAGAAAAAAGGAAAACAACTTGATTTGGTGTTCAGCCGATAGGGTCGTAGGTTTATACGTTCCGCATCCTCCCCCTAGTACGGGTGTCGTCGCATCTGTATGAGTAGTTGTTTGTTGCATAAACTATTGGGTGCGATCATACCAGCACTAATGTACTAAATCCCATTAGAACTCCGAAGTTAAATGTGCTTGAGCGAGAGTGGTACTAGGATGGGTGACCTCCTGAGAAGTCCTCGTGTTGCACCCCTCACCCATATTTTTTCTCCTTCCATGGAATCCTTTTGTTGTACAAGAGCGCGAATGCTATCATGCGATACATCGTAGAGAGAATCTCGACAAGGGTGTAGTATGACTATCGTACGCACGTTTCTGCCCTATAGGTTTTGAATAAATCATAAAAAATGTAGTCATTCAGACATGAAAAGTTGTTGGTAGATCCAAAATCATGGAATTTTTAGTGAGAAAAGTGTTTTTTTAAACTGAAAAATGGCTAAATAGTTGTATAGGAGCGCGAATGGTCTAGTCTGGTACATGTTAGAGGGAACCCTGATAAGGGAGGCCTCATCATGATTTGAGCGGGACGCACAGGTTACCAGGGACTCATCCGATCATGCTCGGTAACTGGTAGTTATCTATGTGATGACGAGTTGTTCAAAAGTACAGCCATCTTCAGAGCTTGGAAGGCTCTGGAGAAAATGAAAACAACTTCATTTTGTGTTCAGTCAACAGGGTTGAAGGTCCATACGCTTTGTGTCCTCGCCCTAGTATGGATGTCATCGCGTCTGTATGAGTAGCTATTTGTTGTGTAAACTATTTGGTGCGGTCATATCAATACTAATGTACTGGCTCCCATCAGAACTCTGAAGTTAAATGTGCTTGGGCGAGAGTAGTACTAGGATGGGTGACTTCCTTGGAAGTCCTCGTGTTGCACCCCTCACTCACATTTTTCTCCTTCTGTGACATTCTTTTGCCGTATATGAGCGCAAATGCTATCGTACAATAAGTCGTAGATAGAATCCCGACAAGGTCATAGTATGACCACCGTATGCATGTTTCTTCCCCATATATTTTGAGTAATTCATCAGGAATGTGGTCATTCAGACATAAAAAGTTGTTTCTAGATCCAAATTCGTGGAATTTTTAGTGAAAAAAGTGGTTTTTTTGGTTAAAAAATGACCAAATAGTCGTACAGGAGCATGAATGGTTTCATGCGATACATCTTAGAGAGAACCCCGATATGGGAGGCCTCGTCATTATTTGTGTGGGATGCGTTGGTTGTCACGGACCAATCTGATCATGCTTTGTAACTGGCAATTATCTATGTGATGACGATTTGTTCAAAAGTACGACCATCCTCTAGAGCTTGAAAAGCTCCGGAGAGAAGGAAAATGACTTGATTTGGTGTTTGGTTGGTAGGGTCGTAGGTCCATACATTTCGCTTCCTACCCCTATTATGAGTGTCGTTGCATCTGCATGAGTAGTGTTTGTTGTGTAAACTATTGGGTGAGATCATGCCAGCACTAACGTACTGGATCCCATCAGAACTCCGAAGTCAAATATGCTTGGGTGAGAGTAGTACTACGATGGGTGACCTCCTTGGAAGTCTTCGTGTTAGACCCCTCACTCACATTTTTCCCCTTCCTTGGTGCCCTTTTGCCGTACAAGAGCACGAATGCTATCGTACGGTACATCACAGAAAGAATCCAAAAAAGGGCTTAGTATGAGCATCGTATGCATGTTTCTACCCCATAGGTTTTGAATAATTCTTCAAGAATGTGGTCATTCAGACATGAAAAGTTGGTGGTAGCTAAAAAATCATGGAATTTTTAATGGAAAATATGGTTTTTTTACTGAAGATGGCCAAATAGCCACACCAGAGCGCGAATGGTCTCGTTCAATACATCTTAAATAGAACTCTGATAAGGGAGGGCTCGTTATGATTTGTGTGGGGCACGCAAGTTGCCACGGACCTATCCCATCACTCTTCGTAACCCACAGCTATCTATGTGATGACGATTTGTTCAAAAGTACAGCCATCCTTCGGACCTTGAAAGGCTTCAGAGAAAAGCAAAATGACTTGATTCTATGTTCAGTTGACAAGGTCGTAGGTGCATACAGTCAGCATCCTCTCCCTGGTATAGCTGTCATCACGTCTATATGAGTAGGTGATTGTTGCCTAAATTATTAGGTGCGATCATACCAACATTAATGCGCCAGATCCCATCAAAACTTCGAAGTTAAATATGGTTGGGCTAGAGAAGTACTAGGATGGGTGATCTCCTGGGAAGTCCTCGTGAAGCACCACTCACTCACATTTTTTCTCCTTCCGTGGCTTCCTTTTGCCGTACAAGAGAGGGAATGCTATCGTGGGATACGTCACTGAGAGAATCCTGACAGGGGCTCAGTATGACCACCGTACGCACATTTTTGCCTTGCAGGTTTTAAATAATTCATCAAGAATGTGGTGATTTGGACATGAAAAGTTGTTGGTAGATACACAATCATGGAATTTTTAGTGAAAAAAGTGGTTTTTTGGTTAAAAAATGGTCAACAAGACATATTGGAGCACAAATGGTCTCGTACGATACATCTTAGAGATAGCCCCGATAAGGGAGGCCTCGTCGTGATTTATCCGGGACGCGCAAGTTGTCACGGACCGATGCGATCACGCTCCGTAACTAGCAGTTGTCTATGTGATGGCGATTTGCTGAAAAGTACAACCATCCTTTAAAGCTTGAAAGGTCTGGAGAAAAGGAAAATGAATTGATTTGGTGTTCGGTCGACAAGGTCGTAGGTCTATACATTCCACGTCATCCCCCTGATATGGCTATCATCGAGCCTGTATGAGTAGGTGATTGTTACGTAAACTATTTGGTACAATCATGCTGACACTAATGTACCGAATCCCATTAGAACTCCGAAGTTAAATGTGCTTAGGCGAGAGTAGTACTAGCATGGGTGACCTCGTTGGAAGTACTCAAGTTGCACCCCTCACTTACATTTTTTCTCCTTCCGTGGCATCTTTTTGCCGTACATTAGCGCGAATGCTATCGTATGGTACATCGTAGAGAGAATCCTAACAAGGGCTTAGCATGACCACCGTACGCACATTTCTGCCTCGTAGGTTTTGAATAATTCTTAAAGAATGTGATCATTCAGACATGGAAAGTTGTTGGTAGATCCAAAATCATTGTATTTTTAGTGAAAAACGTGATTTTTTTGCTAGAAAATGGCCAAATAGCCGCACAGGAGCGCGAATGGTCTCATGCGATACATCTTAGAGAGAACCCCAATATGGGAGGCTTTGTCATGATATGTGCAGGACGCGCAGGTTGCGACGAACCAATCCAATCATGTTTTGTAATTGGCAGTCATCTATTTAACGACGATTTGCTCCAAATTACGGCCATCCTTCGGAGCTTAAAAGGCTCTGGAGAAAAGGATAACGACTTGATTTGGTGTTTTGTCGACCAGGTTGTAGGTCCATACGTTCCGTGTCCACCCCTGGTATGCATCTCATCACGTCTGTATGAGTAGGTGTTTGTTGCATAAACTATTGGGTGTGATCTTACCATCACTAATGTACTAGATCTTATTAGAACTCCGAAGATAAATGTGCTTAGACAAGAGTAGTACTAGGATGGGTGACCTCCTTGGAAGTCGTCATGTTGCACCCCTCACTCACATTTTTTCTCCTTCTGCAATGTCCTTTTGTCATACAAGAGTGCGAATGCTATCGTACAGGACGTCGCAGAGAGAATCCCGACAAGGACTTAGAATGACCACTATACGCATAGTTTTGCCCTATAGGTTTTGAATAATTCTTCAAGAATGTGGTCATTTAGACATGAAAAATAGTTGGTAGATCCAAAATCATGGAATTTTTAGTGAGAAATGTGATTTTTTATTTAAAAACGGCTAAATAGTTTTACAAGAGCACACGAATGGTCTCGTGCGATACATCTTAGAAAGAACCCCGATAGGGGAGGCCTCGTCGTGATTTGTGCGAGACGCGCAGGTTGCCATGGACCGATTTGATCACACTCCATAACTGGTAGTTATCTAGGTGATGATGATTTTCTAAAAAGTAAGGCCATCCTTCGGAGTTTGAAAGGCTCCAGAGACAATAAAAATGACTTGATTCGGTGTTCAGTTGACAGAGTCATATATCCATATATTCCACATCCTTCCCCTGGTGTAGGTGTTGTCGCATCTGTATTAGTAGTTGTTTATTGCGTAAACTATTGGGTGCGATCATACCAACATTAACGCATAGGATCCCATCAGAACTCCAAAGTTAAATGTGCTTGGGAAAGAGTTATACTAGGTTGGGTTAGCTCTTGGGAAGTTGTCGTGAAGCACCCCTCACCCACATTTTTTCTCCTTTCGTGGCATCCCTTTGCCATATAAGAGCGCGAATTCTATCGTGTAATACGTTACAGAGAGAATCCGTATAGGGGCTTAGTATGACCACTGTACATGTTGGAGTTAGGTAAATATAGTGCCCTAGAAATCAAGTGTATTTACATCTAACTTTATCTTCTTCAGTTACAGTTTTGTAATGAAAATATTTATTATTAACAAAACAAAAGAGTTTGGTTTTATCTGTGTGA
>JAOQMP010102958.1:0-14920 GCA_027563575.1 Erythroxylum pedicellare
CATAATATATTATTAATAAGTCATAATGTTAATACATGAATCACAAATATCCATTGGCCTAGGGCACACTACTAACACCTTTGTGATAGAGCTAGGGACCAAGAGAGAAGAAGAGAAGTGGAGGAGCTATAGAACAAGAACCCACGATCGTGGGATTTATGCTAATTACCACGATCATAGGAACTAGAGTTAGAAAAAACACACAAGTTTCACTTATTTTTTATGCCTTGTCTTGTTGTATATAATGGCACAAATTCCTAGATCCTTGGTGTGATGAGAGAACCTGCCTCCTTGAGCTAAAAAATAGATTTGGAGCCTAGAGAGAGGTAGAGAATCAAGATTTCCATTCTAATTGGGCAAAGAGCACATCAACTCTAGATTTTCCATAGGGCAAAGAAAGGGAGGAGCTTGCTTCATCTAGCTTTTATTCCTTTTTCTCTTCTAGCATCTTTATGATGGATTTTTCAGTTGTTGGGGATGTTAATGTCATTATAAGTAGCTGATTTATTTGTAGAGATTACTTTTGAACTACTTATTGAACTCATATTTTGTTGATTTGAATGAATGATGCTTTTGATGAATGTTAAGCTTATACCTTGTAATATATTGAAAAATTGAGTTAGGTAAATTGTGTAGGGTTGTACAATGAGAACTGGAATTCTATAGACCTACATTCATCAAGTTAATTGATTATTTAGAGAGAGATCTTGGCTAATTAGTTGATTACTCATAAGATAACTTTATAACTAGTTGAATTGGTGGACTAATTTTGTAGATTGAGAGATTGCTTAAACATTTCCTTTTAATTTGACTAGGGACAATTAATAACACCTTGAGAAAGGGTAGTTAATACATTAGGACATCTTAGGTGAGGCACAATTGAATTAACAAGGTAAGAGGGAGATAAGATAGGAAAAAAGTGTTCTCTAATTGTTAAATCTAGTACTCCAAGTTTCTGCACTTTTGCTTTATCATTTGTTCATTGTTAGTGGTTTGATTTATTTTAATATTTTAAGTTTATATTCATTAAAATTGGTTCTTAAACGAAGCAACCTGAATTAAGTTATATAGGGTGTAACTTGTAGTAAAGAACATATAAGGATCCCCTAATTAGTTGATTACTCATAGGATAACTTCATAACTAGTTGAATTAGTGGACTGATTTTGTAGATTGAGAGATTGCTTAATCATTTCTGTTTAATTTGGCTAGGGAAAATTAATTACACCTTAAGAGAGGGTAGTTAATACATTAGGACATCTTAGGTGAGGCATAATTCAATTAATAGGGTAGAAGGGAGATTAGATAGGGAAAAAGTGATCTCTAATCGTTAAATCTAGTACTCCAACTTTCTGCACTTTTGCTTTATCATTTGTTCATTGTTAGTTATTTGATTTAATTTAAATTTTCATTTTATATTCATTAAAATTGGTTCTCAAACGAAGTAGCCTGAATTATGTAGCATCTAAACACAATCTCTGAGAGATCGATATCTGTTCCTTACTATAAGTTACACCTTGTATACTTGCAGTTTTGAGCAAAAAACTAGTGAATTGGTTTTGCAATCAACGAGTTTTTAGCACCAGTGTCGGGGATTGTTTGTTTAGTATATTGTTTAGTTTGGGTAACTTTGATTTGAGAGTGTTTGATACTTTTCATTGTGTATTTACAGGTGCATGAACACAAGGAACACTAGAAGGTTCGATGAAACTTTTGAAAAAGAATTTTCTAATATTACAAGACAAGAGAGGAGGTTAAAGAGAGCAAAGCTCCAAGAAAATCTTCAAACAAATATAGCGGAAGAAGGAGAACAAGGAGGGGCCAAGATAACATTGATGAATTTTATGAGGCCTGGATTTAGTCCATAGGGAGTTGCAAGGCCTACAATCATAAAAAATAATTTTTAAATCAAGCTGGCACTCTTGAGCATTCTCCATCGTTCAATTCTATGGGTTATCAACTGAAGATCCCAATGCCCACCTAACAAACTTTTTGGAGATATTCGACACTTTTAGATTCTAAAGGATGTCTGATGATGCTGTGAGGCTCAGATTATTTCCATTCACCTTGAGAGATTGAGCCAAGGCATGGTATAACTCACTTAGTGCATCTCAGATTACTACATGGGAGTAAGTAGCCCAAGCTTTCCTCGCCAAGTACTTCTTATTGACAAAGACTACGTGGATCATCAAGAAAATTACAAACTTTCAGCAAAATGATGGGGAGTCATTATGTGAAGCTTGGGAGAGGTTCAATGAGTTGCAAAGAAGCTGCCCACACCACAACCTTCCAAAGGAGTTCTTACTACAGACATTCTATAATGGTGTGAATCAAATTACAAAAGGGACAATAGATGCAGCTACTGAAGGGTCGTTGATGAGGAAAACCATTGAGGCAGCTTATGATCTTTTAGAGGAGTTAGTAAGTAATAGTTGCATGTGGTCAAATGAAAGGAGTAGTAAGGCACAAAAGAACAAAAAGGCATGATTCCAATTGATTAAGTCATAGCCTTGGAAGCTCAGATTACCGCCCTCACTAAGAAGTTGAACAATATGCAAGAAGCTTCTTCATCCATAGTCAAAGGCATGCAGGTCCAATGTGAGTTATGTGGGCAGGATATCCATTGCACATCAGAATGCTTCTTATTAGAAGTTAGTAGTAGAAAACTGGTAAATTACTTAGGCCAACCACATCGAGGTAACAATCCATACACTAACACTTATAATCAGGGGTGAAAAAACCATCCAAAATTTTTTTGGAGCACTAACAATACAAGTGGCCAAGCAAAACCGTAAGGACCACCCGGATTTCAACAAGATCATCTTGAGTATTTGGAGAGCAAAATGGACAGGTTAATGGACGTATTAGGGTCCAAATTCTCAAGCTAAGAGGAAAGTCAACGAAGGCAGGAAGAGAATCATAAACAGATGTTTACAAGCCAGGACGCTAAATTTGACCAAATATTGAAGAACCATGCTTCCTCCATTCACAACTTGGAGGCTCAGGTAGGTCAACTTGCTACTACTTTGCCTTTTAGAAAAGTAGGTAACCTACTAAGCAACACTAAAGCCAACCCAAAGGAACAACTTAAGGCAATCACACTTCAGAGTGTTAAGCAACTGGAGGAGCCAAATGTACAAAAGGAGAGTCAAACAAAGGAGAAACGCAAGGAGATACAAGAAGAGAAAAAAGAAGAGAGGCCATACATACCACTACCACCCTATAAGCCTAAACTTCCATATCCACAAAGGGTGAGATAACATCAGGTAGACACTCAGTTTTTCAAGTTTCTGGAGAAACTGAAGAAGCTTCATATTAACTTATCATTGGTGGAAGCCTTAGAGTGCATGCCTAAGTATGAGAAGCTTCTTAAGGACATACTTATATATAAATGCATTTAGGATGACAATAAGATGGTAACCCTAATGAAGAATTGTAGTTCGGTTATCTCAAGCATAATGCCTTCAAAACTATATGATCCAAGGAGTTTTACTATTCCATGTGTTGTTAGTGACTTTGAATTTTCTAAATACTTATATGATTTAAGTGCAAATATTAACTTGATGCCTTTGTCTATTTTCAAGAAATTAGGATTAGGAGAGGTCAAGCTAACATCCATGCTCATTCAGCTTGCGGATTAATCCATTAAGAGGCCATTCGGAGTTGTAGAAGATATGTTAGTAAAAGTGGATAAATTTATCATTCCTGTTGATTTTGTTGTGTTAGACTTTGAAGTAGATAGACATTGTCCATTGATTTTGGGTAGGACCTTTATGAATACTAGTAGGGCATTAGTTGATGTGCATGAAGGAAAACTTATTCTGAGAATTGGTGATGAGCAGGTTGAATTTAACATGACTAAATCTTTGAAGAAACTGATGGCTGGTACTGTATGTATGAAAATTGATGTTGTGGATGAGTGTGTGAAGAAGGTTGAAGAGGAAGTTGATGAAGTTATTGAAGTGCATGGGAATGAGAGTTTCAGAGAAGAGGAATTATGTGAGGAAGTTAAGCTAGAGAAGTTGGAGAGAACAGATACACCCACACCACCTTCCATTGTTAAGCCCCCCACTTTAGAGCTTAAACCCTTACCTTCCCACTTGAGATACACCTTTTTAGGTAATAACCATAACCTACCCATCATTATCTCCAACCAATTGGATTGTGATCACGAAGAAAAAGTGGTGGAGACCATTAAGAAGAGGATGAGAGCCATGGGGTGGAAAATTTCTGATATTAGGGGGATTAGCCCCAATTTGGTGATGCATAGGATTAACCTAGAAGAAGGATGTAAAACTGTGAGGAGCGATAGAGAAGGTTAAATCTAAACATGCAAGAGGTTCTACGAAGGAGGTAGTGAAGCTTTTGGACGCGAGGATTATTTACCCCATTTTAAATAATAAGTGGGTGAGTCCAATGTAATGTGTTCCTAAGAAGGGTGGCATGATAGTGATGGAGACTAAACATGGTGAAAAGATTTCTACTAGGATCATCACAGGTTGGCGAGTGTGTATTGATTATAGGAAGCTCAATTTGGCCACCAAGAATGACCATTTCCCTTTACCTTTTGTAGATAAAATGATTGAGAGGGTGGTTGGCCATTCGTTTTACTATTTTCTTGATGGATATTTGGGGTACAATCAAGTGTTTATATACCTGAAATACCAAGAGAAGATCACTTTCACTTGTCCTCATGAGACTATCGCTTATCAAAGGATGCCTTTTGCTTTATGTAATGCACCTACTACATTCCAAAGGTGCATGATGGCCATATTTGCAGATATGAATGAGAACTTCATAGAGGTATTTATGGATGATTTTTTTGTCTTTAGATTTTGATCATTGCTTTTTAATTTAGATAGAGTGCTTTAAAGATGTGAGGAGACTTATCTAATCTTGAACTGGGAGAAGTTCCATTTTATGGTCTAAGAGGGAATTGTATTAGGCCATAAGATTTCATGCAAGGGGATTGAAGTGGATCAAGCTAAGATCAAAGTGATTGAAAAGCCACTAACATCAAAGGCATCTAAGCTTTCCTTGGTCATACAGGGTTCTACATACAATTCATCAAGGGTTTCTCTCTTATCGCTAGACCCTTAACTGATTTATTAGTTAAAGATGTGTCTTTTGTGTTTGATGATGCTTGTTTGGATTCTTTTAACAAATTGAAGAAGGCACTTACAACAACACTTATTCTGACGTCGCCAGATTGGTCTCTTCCCTTCGAGAGTATGTATGATGCAAGCGATCATGCCATTGGTTATGTCCTTGGCCAGTGAAAGGAAAAGAGGTTGCACGCCATCGATTACTTAAGCAAGACCTTGATGGAAGCATAACCGAATTACACAACTGCGAAAAAGGAGTTACTTGCTGTGGTATTTGCATGCGAGAAATTTCGTTCTTATCTTTTAGGCTCACATATTCTTGTTTTTACAAATCATGCGGCATTACGATATCTCTTTGCCAAGAAGGATGCCAAGGCTAGGCTTATCCGATAGGTGTTTCTGCTTTAAGAATTCAACATTGAGATTAAAGAAAAGAAGGGAGTAGAAAATATTATAGCAGACCACCTATCACGACTTGACAGGGGCACCATGAAGAAGAAGAGGAAGTCGAGGAGAGATTTCTTGATGAGGCTTTAATGATGGTAGAAAATCCTTTTCGTCCTTAGTTTGCAGATATTGTAAGCTACCTCTCAGGTGATATTCTTCCTTATGATCTCTCATATCAACAAAGGAAGTGTTTCTTATTTCAATGTTCTCGTTATATTTACGATGAACATATGTTATATAAAATTTGTGCTGACAATGTGATTCGTAGGTGTGTCCCTGAAGATGAAAAGCCTAATGTTTTGACTCAACGTTATAGTTCAGTGTATGCAGGACATTATGGAGTGACCAAAATGACGACTAGTATCTTAGAATGTGGGTTCTATTGGCCAAGTTTGTTTAAGGATGCTCAAAACTTTGTGCTACAGTGTGATAGATGCCAAAGAGTGGGCAACATATCAAAGCGGGATGAGATGCCACTTTCGACCATCATGGAAGTGGAAATATTTGATATCGGGGGATTGGATTTTATGGAACCATTCTCATCTTCCTTAGATAACACATACGTACTAGTTGGAGTTGATTATGTTTCAAAGTGGGTTGAAGTCGTAGCTACTCCAACCAATAATGGCAAGGTAGTGCAAAGATTTATTAATAAGATTTTCACTAGATTTGGAGTGCTTAGAGTGATAATTAGTGATGGAGGGAGTCATTTTTGCAACAAACCTTTTGAAGCTTTATTGAAAAGATATAATGTGCATCATCAAGTGGCAACTCCTTTCCATCCACAAACGAGTAACCAAGTGGAAGTGGTGAACAGAGAATTGAAGAAGGTTTTGGAGAAGGTAGTGAGCACTTCAAGGAAAGATTGAGCTTTGAAGTTAGATGATACGCTTTGGGAGTATAGGACAACCTTCAAGACACCCATAGGTACTACTCCATATAGACTTGTGTAAGGCTTGCCATTTACCTTTGGAGTTGGACCATAGAGCCTATTGGGAAATTCAGAAATTGAACATGGAAAGCTTGCGGGTGAGAAGAGATTGTTACAACTTGATGAATTGGAAGAGTTGAGATTTGAAGCTTATGAAAATGCTAAGTTTATACAAAGAAAGAGCAAAAAAGTGGTATGATGCTCACATTAAAAAGGAGTTTAAGAGTGAGCTTGGTGCTTTTATTTAATTCACAACTTTGGCTATTTCCTAGAAAGCTCAAGTCAAGATGGGGTGGACCCATCAAAGTCCTTTAAGTGGTTCCCCATAGAGCTTTGGAGTTGAAAAATGACAAGGGTGAAGCATTCAAGGTCAATGGGCATAGGTTCAAGCCATACTATAGAGGGATATTCACAAGAAAGGGAAGTAATCTCTTTCCTTTCTTCCACTCTTTCATGAATTCATGTGGAATGGTCAAGCTAATAACCTTAACTTAACATGTTTACCTTTCTTTTGTTTGTCTTTGTTTACTTGTTTGTTTGGTTTTGATTATGTTTGGCTTGAGTTTGCTATGATCTCTTGGTGTTTACTTGGGTTTTGTTTGAGTTTTAACTTGTTTTCTCTTCAAATTTCTTGTTGGTTAGGTGAATGTTGGGAATGCATGCTAAGCATGGAAGAGGGCTAAAAAGTTGGAAAATCAAGATTGGATGTCTGTACAGTGCCCACGATCGGGGGAAAGCTCTTCAGAAAGTTTTTGGAACCTTAACCCACGATTGTGGGAAGCACAGGGATTCCTACAATCATAGGATCCCTAGCCTGAAGAATTTAAAAAAAACCCCTCATTCTTTCTTCTTTCTTCATCTTTTCACATTCTCTCACTTTAAAACCTGAAACCCACGCACCTAAACCTCACAAATCAATCTTGGTGTTTTCTGCACTCTTTCCATCATTATTGACTCCCTTAACAATTATTTCACATTACCCACTTAAGAATCCAAGGATTTGGTAAGTTTTTTTCTCTTTCTCTCTCAAAAACATGATAATCTCTCTCTTAACTCTTTTGCAGGTTTTCTCCCTAAATGGCTCCAAGGAAGCTTCTAGCCCATAAACCAACCGACCAACTATGCCTCCAAGTCTCCGGAAAAGTAAATGTGATATGGCGGCCACTTTTTGTGCCCCATTACCTATTTTTTTGGAAGAAGAACGTATGAGATTATGGTATTTTAAGGACAGAGAGTTATTGGCTCCTAGTTACTTTGATTTTAACCTGTTAGAAACTCTAAGACTAAGGTGTAACATTGAGAGGTTAGCTGCAAATTTTAGTTAAGGTTGTTTAATTTATTTTGATGTATTGACATGCCCTATGATGACTATAAAATTTTTCACCACTATGCGCTACAATATTAAAATGGACATAATTTGGTTTAGGATATACTATCTTCGTACGCTCTTTAAATTGTCTAACACCAAAGTTTTGGATGACCATGATGATTTTAATGTGGATGATTATTGGAAGATCCTTACGGGTGAAAACACTTTTGACTCTAGGAATGCACCCAACACTTTGATTTGTAGCACCAAGCACTTACTTCTTCACAAGTTTATGTGCCTAATTGTTTTTAACAAAACTCAAAGCAACAAGTGTTCAGCTAAGGAACTTTTCTTGCTTTGGTGCATATATTGTAAAATTAAAGTGAATACCCCTTATTGCATTTTTCGATCTATTGTGGGTTTCATTAATAAGAAAACCTCATATTTTGGCATGGCTTACATTGATACTGCTTTGTCTTTGAACCACAATCTTGATGTGGATGGTGTACGTATAGCTAGACCTGATATGTTTGATATACCTTATTTGAGACGCTTTGAAATTTTGGAGCCCCATTTTATGAAGCTCCAAAATCCGCATATGTGCACTACTGTTAACAATAGGAATGGCAAGGATACAATCACTTTTCAACCATCCTCTTCTCTGGAGACCCCGGAGCCCCAAAAAGAAGTAGTTAAGACGAACCAACCATAGCAGTAGATGTCAATAAGTTCCAGTAAATCCTTAATCAAATGGTGAAAAACTATCAACAAATGACACTACAAATTGATGAGATCGGCACCCAGATGAGACAAGTGCATAAGGAGTAGCGGCACATTAAAAAGAAATTCATCAAGTTCATCCAGATGAAGAACATTGAAGTCCCTTCCCCTACGGCTTCACCACCACAATCTCTATAAAGCTTTCTTACCCTTTACTTTTTATGTTGTTTTATTTACCTTGTTAGTTGTTTTACTTGCTTGTTTGTTTGATTTTATGTTTTGTGTTTTAGTTTCCTTTTGTGGTTGCCTTGTCACATTGAGGACAATGTGTTGTCTAAGTGTGGGAAGGTGACATTTGCTTTGTCAATTGCATTGTTTTAGTTTGTTTTAGTCACTGTTTTCATTTTGTTAATTAGGATGAATGGTTTAGGCATATTAGGTTATTGCTTTATGTTGTTTTCTTTTAGCAATGGAACCATACTTTAATCGTTTTGATTTGTTTTGTCATGAGAATCTATCATGTACCTGAATATGCTCGGATGGCTCCGAGAAGTCCTGTGAAGTGAGAAAAGAGATATGATAAGTTGAGAAAGTAAGGAGCTGTAGACTTCTATGGAGGTACAGACCCAGCTGAGGTAGAAGGGTGGTTAAAGCGAACCAAAAGAGTGTTCGACCAGATGGATTGTGAAATAGATGAGAAATTTGACTATGTTGTCTTACTATTGCAAGGTCCTGCATACCAATAGTAGAAGACTATCCCGGGCACTACTACCCGGCCTTGCCAATTGAAGTGGGAAGACTTTCTGAAGGTCTTTAGAGATAATTACATGCCCAAGATCTATTTGGACATGAAAATGAAGGAGTTCTTGGAATTGAAGTAGGGTAGGATGTCAGTTGATGAATATGAGGTCCGGGTTAATGAATTGGGGGGTTATGCCACTGCTCTGATCCCTACAGAAGAAGATAAGTGTAGGAGATTTGATAATGGACTCAATATGGAGATCAGAACAAGATTGGTGCTTTCAGATTTAGGTATTTTAATTGAGTTAAGAGCTGCTTTGATTAGAATTGAATAGCTGTTAAAGGACAGTCAAGGAGAGAGTAGACAGGAAGGCTGAGGTAAAAGACAAGATGAATCTTAGATTGATTTTGATAGACAGGACGGCTGAGGTAAAAGACAAAGATGAATCTCAGATTGATTTTGATAGAAGTTTCATGAAACGCCAGAACAGATCGTGTCGATTCTAGACTAGATTGAGACAATTTGGATCCCGTTCAAGAAGTGAATTTGTCCAAACTGGGAGAGGTAGTGGACAAATGTCCTCCAACTAGTCTCAACAACTACCTAAGTGTGAGTACTATGGAAAAAGGCATGGTGGTGAATGTTGGAGAGAAACTAGAGCTTGTTTTTGATATGGCTCTTATGAGCACCAAATAAAAGATTGTCCGGAGATGTCAGGATCACAGTATAGAGCTAGAGGAGGAGCTGTAACTGAGACTTCGGTTCAGCAGAATGGAGTTGACGGACTTGCACAGAGAGGCAGAGGTAGAGGTAGAACTCAGTTAGCAAGGTGCAGTATCAGGACCGAGGTGCAGAGTAATCAGCCGCAATCTCAAGCCAGGGTCTATGCCATCACCACACAAGAAGCACCGAAGTCTGCAAATGCGGTAGCAAGTGTATTGAGTATTTTCATTTTGAAGCATATGCTTTGGTAGATCTAGGATCTACATATTCATCCATCGCACCACATCTGGCATATAGTTCTCGAGGTAGCTACATGGGAAACGGAGGATTATGTGAGAAATTAGTACCCCTACCTTTTTGATCAATTAGATAAGAATTTTGAGGACAAAATTTTGATTAGGAGGGGAGAATTGTAACATCCCGTTACCCATGTTAGGGCTAGAATTGTGATTTCTGGGAAACTTATGAGAAATTAAGAAAATGCACTTTATGCATGAGTTAACTGGGACATGTATATTTTTACATATTTATATGACTGTATATGCATTCATTGACATTTTCTGGGTATAATTGAGCAGAGTTGTGATTTTTGGGAAAATTGTGAATTTGGAATTTAACTATATTGAAAACTTTATTGATTAATGGAAGTATATATTTGTGAATTTCGGTGAATTTAGGATTTATTTTGGAATTTATAGAGTATTATGAAAAATAGAAAAAAAAGGATTTAGAGATAGTTGGGTTGCAAGGATAGAATTAATGGAGTTAGTTTCAAATGAAACTTAGTTAGAGTTAGACCTTAGGAAAAGTGACAAGTGTAAAGTTGCCTTTATTATTTGTTAGAAGTAAGTTTGAGTTATCCGAGAGGTAATAAAGGGTTTGTTCTTTTCCTAGGTTCTTTCGTTATTATCATCTTCTTCGAATCTCTTCCCATACACAAACTCCTTCTGGGAGTTAAGCTTACCTTTTCATATCCCTCACCACTTCTTCCACTGCTAAGTGTCTCTGTTACCTTAGAAGAAAACTAGAAGTTGGTTAGTGTTCAAAATGGTTTATGCAATGTTTTATGAAGTTAGGGCTTGAAGATAGTTAAAACTTTTGAAGTCTTCAACAAGTGGTGAATATAATTGTCAGAGTTGTGGATTTCTGAAATAAAGTTAATGAATTTATTGTCAGTGTATAATCATGGCATTTATGTATATTTATATTCTTAAACACTGTGTTAAGGGGATGAAAATTGTGAATAAGGTGTTATTTGATTTTTGATGGATTATTAGCGATCGGATGTTGTGAAAATGGTTTTTGTAGTTAAAGTAGCAAGAAATGATGTATAGGATTAGTGTACAGAGTTAGATATGGAAAGGTGATAGGCTTTGTTTCTTCATTATGCAAGTATGAAGATATAGGTGTTTATATATGAGTTGATGAAAACTTAGTGTTATTCAAGAAAAACGTTTTTGAGTCCAGAAGTGTAAAGACATATTGTCTGTGATGACGTCATTCATCTTAAGAGATGCATCGTCTGTAAGGACGTATCGTCTGTGATGACGTCATTCATCTTAAGAGTTGTATCGTCTGTAAAGATGCTTCGTCTTAAGAATTGTATCATCTTAGGTTGACTTTTGCTTCATCTTATGTTGACCATCTGTATCGTCTTAGGTTGACTTTTGCTTTATCTTAAGTTGAACATAGGTATCGTCTTAAGTTGACCATCTGTATCATATTAGGTTGAGTTTTGCTTCGTCTTAAGTTGACCATCTGTATCGTCTTAGGTTGACTTTTGCTTCGTCTTAAGTTGGTCATCTATATCATCTTAAGTTGACTTTTGATTCGTCTTAAGTTGACCAATTGAATCGTTTGCTTCCCATTCGTCTTCTCTTTGCATTCTTCTGCTTTTGCATTCATCTGCTCTTTCCATTTGTCTTCTTTTCTAAATCGTCTGCTTCCCATTCGCCTGCTCTTTGCATTTGTCTGCTCTTTCCATTCATCTGCTTTTTTAAATTGTCTGCTCTTTGTCGTCTGCTCTTTGTATTCGTCTGCTTTTCTAAATCATTTGCTTCCTATATGTCTGCTCTTTGCATTCGTCTGCTTTTTTGAATCGTCTGCTTCCCATTTATCTGCTTTTTCCATTCATCTGCTCTTTGCATTCGTCTGTTTTTACATTCGTCTACTCTTTCCATTCGTCTGATTTTTTAAATCGTCTGCTCCCCATTTGTCAGCTTTTTGCATTTGTCTGCTTTTCTAAATTGTTTGCTTCCCATTTGTCTTCTCTTTGCATTCGTCTGCTTTTCTAAATTGTCTGCTTCCCATTTGTCTGCTCTTTACATTCATCTACTTTTACATTTGTCTGCTCTTCCCATTCGTCTGCTCTTTGCATTCATCTGTTTTTGCATTCGTCTGCTCTTTCCATTCGTCTGCTTTTCTGAATCATCTGCTTCCTATTCATTTTCTTTTGCATTCGTCTGCTCTTTCCAATCGTCTGCTTGTTCGAATCGTCTGCTTTCCATTCGTCTGCTTTTCCATTCATCTGCTTGGTCATCCGTCTGCTTTTCCATTCATCTGCTTGGCCATCCGTCTGCTATCTATTTCATTTTATGTGGACAAAACCTTGATTGATTCTTTCAGCCATAACTTTGTCGTCTGACCTCCAAATGACCTGATTTTTAAAGCGTTAGATTCATAACGCATTGCTTTATGTCTCTCCACAGAAATTGTACTTTTGGTTTTGACTTAAAAAAGATTGATCTAATCAAATTAAGGGTATCGGTTGGAAGAACATTCGATGATATCTCAATTTTTCAGTTTTCAAATGCGATGGTTTTTAATTTGGAGTAAACTAGAGATATAGGCATACAAACGGTCTTAAGTAGTCAAATTGTGAATTTAATGATTTTAGTGGGGCAGAAACCTAAGTATTAATTATACTTAAATGAGTTTTGAAGATGAGAATAATTTTGTGATGGAATTGATGGTAAAATACCCAGGGTTATCATGAGCATGCATTGCACATATTTCATTTCATACATGTGTATTATTAAACGCTTATAATTGTACAAATTGTGATTTTATGTATGTTTATTGATATTAAGGATCAACTATAACATCAACCCCCATACGTTGCCGGAACTTCCAGTTATTAGCTTGGGGAGCAACCTGTGAGTAACCTAGACGGTCTCGTTTAATTACTTGATTGCTTAATTTATGTTTTGAATGATAATTGAATGTGTTTAATTATGGATTCCAGACAAAAGGTCCAATGAATGTGAATGGGGAATTGAGATATTGAAGTGTTATTTGAATGTGAATGTGAAGACTTAAGTGCCTTACAATGTGAGTGATTGTGGTACATGCATTCCATACATGAATACAGAATCAGGTAATGGTAGTTGTGACCAGAGTAGCCACCGATCAGAGGTTAAAGCTTAATGAGTGAAAAGAGCCTCGAGCTCAAATAGTGATTAAGAGACTAAGGCTCATTATGCATAATGAGCCCTGTATCCTCATTGGATAAGGGACAGTTAGTAATGATCCCGGTATCCAAAATAGGTACGGGACAGTTGAGGTACTCGGTCACAACAAGGTAATAATTGGAAAGTGTCTCATAAACATTTCATATGCATTTTTACCAAGTACGTTTGATTTATTGAAAGTTTGAATTTGCTTATGCCTAAGGGAAATTGTGATATTATGTAAAGTCCAGTATGTGATTATATGTTATGTAAATTATTGTGATGCATGAATTGAGTGAACCATTGATGATAGTTACATCATTGAATTCACAAAACTCACCAAAATTACAACATTGTCTTTTCAAGACTGAGAGACCACTGTAGCTACTGAGAGGCTCTACCAGCAGTGTAGATTGTGATTGGCAAGAGAAATCATAGCTCAAAAGTCAGTCAGCTGGGATTTTTGGACAGACTAGATAGACTTTGAATACGTTACTCTTTCATGTAGCACTTTTGTATTAGGTTTTGATGATGTACATGTAGTAAAGATTGGACAGACAATGTATACCTTCGATTTTGTGCAATGAAATGAGGAAAAGGAATTGGTTTTGAAATATTGTGATTTTCTTATGATGCTTTATAAGTGACTTATGAGACCATGCCATGTGAAGTGAGTGTAGTGATTGAACGTAGCTCGCCTTATCGTAGGATATGTACTGGAATGACCTCCGGACATTCCGTTCTGTATACTGCAATAAGGGACGTTATATTTAGGTGGTATCAAAGCATGGTTTGGCATCTATTGGGATATATAAGAATGTTAAGTTTGAATATCGTGATACATACGGATAATGATTGAAGTTATTGTTTGTGATAGGTCATCCTGTTGGAGTTATGCAAGTATAGTGCCTTAGAAAGTAAGAGTATTTACAGGTAACTTTATCTTCTTCAGTTATAGTGTTTGTAATGAAAATATTTTTGTATGAGCATTATATATCTAGTTAAAAGGAACCAAGATTCTTTTGTAAGTAATATTCATATACATAGAGATGTATGGGAAACATATATATTATAAGAATCTAAATTAATGGATTCACAGTTGAATAATGAAGTTGGTCGCTTGATTATGACTTAGATTGTAGTGCTGTGATTTATCTCCATATAAGTAAAGGAGTTTACTTAAAGGGAATGATGAGTTTCTTATCATGATAGTAGCTGACTATCGATAATGGAACTATTAAATGAATTTGGAATCAAGTATGATTTCAAGAATAAAGTGGGCCATTACTTTAATCTTAAAATATACAACTTAAGCATTTGCTTATTATGGACCACAACCTTGATGAGTGGTGAACTCGTATATGTTTCATTATAATTCTTGATATGATCAGAATGGATTTTTACAGAGTATTAATCCAATGTCTGTATGTTGGAATTATCAATTGAAACATGTATCAGGGAACATTCACTCAAATAAAGAGTTTATAGTGCTATCA
>JAOQMP010103024.1:0-14916 GCA_027563575.1 Erythroxylum pedicellare
AATTAATTTGGCGGTGATGATTTAGTCTTTGAGGGAGACAACCTCGGAATTCTTAATGTGTGGGTACTAGCAATGATTCTGTGCGCTTGCAGATTTTATTGACCAAGTTTTTGGCGTCATTGTCGGGGACTAGTTTATAACTGCTATCATTAAGTCTAGTTATTATTTTGATTTATTTAATTATTACTTTGTCTTTTCTTCCATCATTGAATTTCGAACCCTTGAACTTTGTTTGATTTCAGGAGTTTTATGCACTTAAGGCATTTAAGAAGTTAGAATAACGAACTGCTTGTTGAGTTTAATCCTAAAATTGAACGGAATTGTCAAAGGAAAAACGCTCAAAGAAGAAGAGAGATAGCCAATAATAACCAAATTTCGGATCTGCATGAAGAACAAGATATGGAGAATGAGCAATTCCATGGGGAAAATTAAGCCAAGTCGGTTGTTGCCAACCCTGTGGTAAGAAGAATTTGAGATTATCAGATGCCATTTATTACAGGGAACCCCTCTTGCATTAGATTAACTGCAGTTGCACAGAATTATGAGCTGAAGCAGATTCATTTGTCTATGCTGCCACAATTTAATGGGATGCCTAGTGAAGATGCTCTACCCTTCATGAGAGATTTCTATGCGACAATTCAAACTCTTCCTTTGTATGGACTGTCGAAGAATGAGTTGAGGCTAAGGTTTTTTCCTTATTGCATGAAAGGATTGGCAAGAAATTGACTGTTGAGTTTAGAGGTGGACTCTATTGATACTTGGGAGAAGGTTCTGGAGACTTTTATGATGAAGTGGTACCCAGCCCACAAATCTCTTGAATTCTAACAGATGATACATTGGTTCTTGCAAAAGGACGGAGAAAATTTTCATGAAGCTTGGGAACAATTTAATGATCTTCTTAATCAATGTCCGCACCATGGATTTGATATGTACTCATTGACTCAGTTCTTCTATTATGGTCTCACAACCAAACTCTGGTAAATTTGAATGCTGGGGGGAATATTAGTGACCTGAGTTATCAAGAATTCTGGAATATTTTCAAGAAAGTTGCAGAAAACTCACATTATAAGGTAACTAGGAGCAAAGCTGTTACTCTAAATGAAGTGGGTTTCAAATCTGATATGGCCTACCAAGTTGTTAAGATTAATAAGAGGTTGAACTTGTTAATGAATGACAACAAGTCTAGTAGAGATCCTTGTACTCTTTGTGGGAGATTTGGGCTTACAGTAGCGGGTTATATGAACATTGAGGCAACATTGACCAAGGAAGAGGTGAGCTATGTGAATAATGGTAGACAAGGTCAGAGACTTGATCCTTTCTCAAACACTTACAATGAAGGTTGGAAATTCCATCCGAATTTCTCATGGAAAAATCAAGGGGCGGCAAAACCAATGGGACCACCAGGGTTTCAAGTACCATTAAAGCAATAATACTCATCCCATTAATCTTCTACACCACAACAATTCCCTTCCCCATGGAAGAAAAAGGTAGATCAAATTGAGGATATGTTTTCTCAACTTATGGGCAAGATGGATCAGAGTGCCCAAGCTAGCTCTCAAGCAATGAAAAAAATGAAGCAAAATATTCAGTCAAATCAAGTAGTTATTAGAAATTTAAAAGTGCAAATAAGTCAAGTGGAAAAAGAAGTTAGTGAAAGAGGTAAAGGGAAGCTGCCTAGCAATACCCAAGTGAATCCAAAACAGGATTGTATGGCAGTTGTTCTAGGAAGTAGTAAGGTGATAGAAGGTGTGGTCCCTAAAAAGAAGGAAGCTCAGGATGTGGAAAGTGAAAATGTGGACGAAGGGGAGGAACCAGAAGAAATCACACAAAAAAAGAATCCTCACCAAGTTCGAACTTTACCTTTGTACCACCCATACGATATCCTCAAAGGGTAAAGAAGAAGAATGATGATTCTAAAATCCAGAAGTTTCTTGACCTTTTCAAGAAAATTTACATCAATATCCCTCTTACAGAAGCTCTTGCAGAGATGCCTGCATACACCAACTTTTTTAAGGAGAACATCTCCAACAAAAAGAACTTTGACAACTTTGCTATAGTATCCCTAACTAAGGAGTGTAGTTCTATTCTACAAAATAAACTACCCCCTAAGTTAAAGGATCCAGGGAGTTTCACTATATCTTGTCACTTTGGCGAATCTAATATTTTTCAATGCTTATGTGACCTAAGTGCAAGCCTTAACCTTATTCCCTTGTCTCTATATAACAGGTTGGGAATTGGTGAACTCAAACCAACTACAATTTCATTGCAGTTTGCTGATAGATCAATTCGATATCCTATTGGTATAGTTGAGGATTTACTGGTAAAAGTTGGTAAGCTTGTAATTCCAGCTGAGTTTGTTGTGCTTGAGATGGAGTTTGACATGCAGGTTCCTATAATTTTAGGAAGACCATTCTTAGCCCCTGGTAGAGCATTGATTAGTGTCCTAGATTGTAAGCTAACCTTGCGGGTAGGTGATGAAAAAGAGGTGTTTAACATTTTTAATGTTTTGAGGGGTCCCTCTTTTAATGAAGTCACTTATTGGATAGATGTAATTGATTCTTTTACATTTGAATCTATTCCTGAATTGATGTGTGATGACGCTTTGGAAGCATGCCTAACCTTAGGGATAGAAAAGAATGAGTTAGATGACGAGTTAGTAGACTATGCCTATAGGTTGCAAGGTAATGGTTCTAGGTATAGACCCCAAATTGAAGAATTGGGTCCTCCTAAACCTTAACTATTGCCCTCCATATTGAGCCCATTGAACCCTGAACTTAAACAACTTCCAATTCATTTGAGATATGCATTCTTGGGAGAAGCAAATACATATCCAGTTATCATTTCTTCTTCTTTGGACTTTTGTCAAGAGGAGAAGTTGTTAAGGATGTTGTGTTAACATAAATTGGCTATGGCTTGGAATATTGCTGACATAAAGGGGATTAGCCCTTCTATTTGTGTTCACAGGATTCTAATGGAAGAAAACCACAAACCTGGTGTGGAAAGTCAAAGGAGGCTTAATCCTAACATGAAGGAAGTTGTGCAATCCGAGGTACTTAAATTACTTAATGCGGGAATTGTATATCCTATTTTTGATAGCTCTTAGATAAGTCCTAGACAAGTAGTGCCCAAGAAGAGTGGCATAACTGTTGTTTCAAATGATAGGAATTAATTAATTTCCATTAGGGCTATGACAGGGTGGAGGGTGTGTAAAGATTATAGAAAAGTGAATGCAGCAACTAGGAAAGATCACTTTACTCTTCCCTTTATAGATCAAATGTTGGAAAGATTGGTGGGGCATGAGTATTACTATTTTCTATATGGTTATTTAGGTTATAACCAAATCTCGATAGCCCCGAAGGATCAGGAGAAAACCACATTCATGTGTCCCTATGGTACATTTGCATATCGTAGGATGCCATTCGAGTTGTGCAACGCTCCTGCCACTTTCCAACGTTGCATGATGTCTATATTCTCCGACATGGTGGATAATATAATTGAGGTATTTATGGACGATTTCTTTATTTTTGATTCTTCTTTTGATGCATGTCTGTTCAATTTAGAATATGTTCTACAAAGGTGTGAAGAAACTAATCTTGTGCTAAATTGGGAAAAGTTCCACTTGATGGTACAAGAAGGAATCGTCCTAGGCCATAAAATTTATAACAATGGGATTGAGGTGGATCCAACAAAAATAGAGGTCATCAACAAGTTGCCACCTCCAAATTCGGTTAGAGCGAGATGGAGTTTTCTTGGACATGTCAGGTTTTATCGCCGATTTATCAAGGATTTTTCCAAGATTTATCGACCATTATGTGCTCTATTGTAAAAGGAAGTTCCTTATGAGTTTATTGATGAATGTCTTTGTGCTTTTAACAGGTTGAAAAAGGAACTTACCTCAACTCTTATAATGGCCACATCGGATTGGAATCTCCCTTTTGAGCTGATGTGTGATGCTGATGATTATGCATTTGGGGCTGTCTTAGGGCAGAGACAGGATAAGAAAATACATGTCATTTATTACGCTAGCAAAATTCTTAATGATGCTCAACTTAATTATGCAACTACAGAGAAAGAATTGCTAGCATTATTTTATGCATTTGATAATTTAAGATCTTATCTTGTTGGCTCCAAAGTCATTGTTTACACTGACCATTTCACTATGAAATATCTACTTACAAAGAAAGATGCAAAACTAAGATTGATCAGATGGATTTTACTTTTGTAGGAATTCGACTTGGAAATTCAAGATAAGAAGGGGTCGAAAAATTCAATAGTTGACCATCTATCATGATTAGAATAAGGAGACAAGCTGGGAGAGGAACCAATCAATGATACCTTCCCTGATGAGAATCTGTGGTCTGTTAAGGACAACGTCCCTTGGTTTGCTGATTATGTCAATTTTCTGCTGTCTGATATTATTCCTGCTAATTATTCATACCATAGTAGGAAGAAATTCTTATCTGAGGTAAGAAAGTACTTTTGGGAAGATTTGTTACTCTTTAGGAGATGTGCCGATGAGGTGATAAGGAGATGTGTACCCGATGAAGAGATGCGATTAATTCTGCATCATTGTCATGCTTCCCTATATAGAGGACACCATGGGGCCAACAAAACAGCAGCAAAGGTTTTACAATCCAGACTCTATCGACTGACTCTCTTTAAAGATGTTAGGAATTTCATCATGACTTCTGACAAGTGTCAGAGAATTGGAAATATTGGTAAAAAGCACGAGATGCCCCAATTAGGGATTCTAGAAGTAGAACTATTTGATGTATAGGGCCTGGACTTTATGGGACTGTTTCCAGTATCCTTATGAAATGAATACATCCTTGTGGCGGTTGACTACGTGTCTAAGTGGGTGGAAGCCACAGCTCTGTCAAACAATACTGGAGCCAGTGTAGTCAAATTTGTCAAGAAGCAAATGTTCTCAAGGTTTGGTGTTCCTAGAGCTTTAATAAGTGACAATAGGGTACATTTTTAGAATCATTAGTTTAAATCTCTATTGTCAAAATATGGGTGTCCTTTTAAGTTTGGAACCACCTACCACCCTTAGACTAGTGGGTAAGTTGAGGTATCTAACTGAGAAATCAAGCAAATTTTGGAGAAGATGGTTAATACCTCAAGAAAGGATTGGGCATTGAAGCTTGACAATGCTTTATGGGCATATAGGGCAGCATATAAAACTCCTTTAGGGATGTCTCCTTATAGGTTAGTCTTTAGGAAATCTTGCCATCTTCTGGTTAAAATTGAACACAAGGCGTTATGGGCAATCCGGAAGTTGAATTTTGATCTCAAAGAAGCTGGAAAAAGGAGACTAATGGAGTTGAATGAGCTGGATGAGCTGGATGAATTTCACCTTGATGCTTTTGAGAATGCTCGCATATACAAGGAGAGAACTAAGGCTTTTCATGACAAGCATATACTTTAGCGGGAATTTAAACCTGGACAAAAAGTTTTGTTCTCATTTGAAATTATTTCCAGGGAAATTACGATCAAAATGGTCAGGACCATTCGTAGTAACAAAGGCATATCAACATGGAGCAGTGGAAATTAGGAGGGATGATCAAGAGCCCTTCGTGGTCAATGGGCAAAGACTTAACCATTATTTGGCGGGAGAATTGGTGGGATGCATTTCCACCATCTTATTTCAAAGTTGATATCCGGATGGCCGAGTCCAGCTAAGGACATTAAATTTAGCGCTTGTTGGGAGGCAACCCAATGTTCTAACTCTTGGGTTATTTTCTTGTTGAATGTTCACTCATTGTCACATCTTCTTATTTTAGTTGTCATATATGTATAGGGATAGTGTTTGCAAGGCATCATAATGACATCTTCCAATAGCATGAGGAATGGCATGCTAACAACTCTTCAAACCTAGAGGTGAGACTCATGTTAACTGTGGAGGAGGTAAGTGGCAATGTCTTCTTGTTTTATTTTGATGTTCTTTCAATTTTAGCACTTATACATCATGCATATGAACATGGGATATCAGTAAAGGGTTAGAAGGAACCAAAGAAGATTGGACAAGATGAGAAAAATTTTGCAAAAACCAAGCATGTCCATTAAACAGACATTAGGCAGAACATAGCACAATCTGACCCATAAAGGTCCGTTAAACGGACATAGATGTCCGCTTAACGAACGTACAATTTCATCCAAGTCCGTTTAATGGACATGCATTCCCCAGACACCCAAATTGACCCATAAGGGTCTGTTAAACGGACATTTAAACTTCTGAAATAAAAAGACCTAATCTTTTTCTTTTCCCACAATTTCTTCTCCCTCTCTCTCTCTCACCATTTGTTGCACTTCCTTCTCTTTCTCTTCTTCACCTTCATTCACGCCTAACCTTCATCCCAGAAAAACCCTATCCCTCAAGCTCCCTCTCTCTTATGCCATAGCTGCAAAACTCGAAGGATTCTCTAGAGATTAAGGATAGAAATCCACGTCCATTCCTTTTCGATATTGTTGGGTAAGTGTCTATACATCATCTTATGGGTTGTTGATTGAAGCTGAATATTAATGGATTTTTTGGACTTTGGGACGCAAGTGAATGATTCTTTTGGGGGTTGAGATTTAAGTTTCATTTCAATTTTCGTTAGTGATTTTGGGCTGCAAGAGATTGAATTGCAATTTAGATTTTGATTGGGCTGAAGTGTGTTCTTTCCATTCTTGGGGTGAATTGACTTGGATGGTGGATTGAGAAGTGAATTGAAGTGTTGATTATGTTATTCAATTTGAAGGAGATTGCAAGTGACTTAAATTTCAGGGTTGATTGAAATTAAAGTATTGGGGGGAATTCAGAGTGACTTGTATTTGTGCAAATTGATATTGACGGTTGGTTGGGATTGAAGCGATTGGTTTGTGCTTTAACTAACTTTCTGAGTATGGTTGGATGAGTTAGAAATTGAAGATTTTGATTGTGAAGCTACAATGTCAAGAATTAAGTAATCCGCAAGAAAGAACACTGGGCAATCCTCTCGGTTTGTGAGAGGGAAAAACTTAGTTCAAGATGAACCCATTTCTAAACAGCCATTGTTTATCAATGCGCAATGTGAAGAATGGTATAACAAGAAGAACAACAATAAGTTTGTGGTTGGGGTATCCTTGGTCGAGTTAATTGGTGAAAAGTGTCATATAAGGGCCAACTTGGATAAGTTCCGTTGGGGCAAATTGTTGACACTTAAGGGTGTTTATTATCCGGAGGCTATAAAGCAATTCTACGCAAATCTTAGTGCAGTAACTAGAAAACAACCACCAGTGCTCACCTAACGAGTCAATAGGGAAGAGGTGGTGATCACTGAGGAGCTGATTTGTAGCCACTTAGAGCTACCAATGGGAGGCAATGTCCAATCTTTTGACAAACAGGCCAGATGTTAATGTGACGAGACATGGGATAGCATGATGCTATGGATCGGCTAGGGATTCAATCTATATAGCACCCAACAAATTAGCACTACTTCATACACTGCAAGTATCTGGATGTAGCCCTGAGATTGGTCACTTTCTTGCTGGCACACAATGTAATGCCAAAGGCTAGCGACTCCGGATACCTCCAACTTGAAGACTTATTCATTTTGGATAAGATGTTCTTTTTTGATGATCAGCTCCAGGGCATCACGGTGGCCAAGATGATGTGACTTCAATGTGGCAGGTCATCCACCACAAGTCCGTGACCAAAACCTTCATCTTTCCAGTCTTATTAAGCCAATTATTTCATCATCTCAAGGTCCTTAAAAGAGCTGAAGCAGTGGCTTGTACTACTGAGGGAGATGTCATAGATGCTAACAAGATGAGGGAATTTGAATTTGATGACAATGCCCCTCATAGGTGGGTAAATCCATGTCAGGCAAGGCCCAATTCGAATGCACAACAACCAAAAGCCCCTCCAACTTTAGGAGCTACTCCGACTTTAGTTTAGATGCAGGCCGACTTAAAGACTCTTTGAGCTGACATGGATAACCTTACAACTTCGCAAGCAAGAATGGAAGACATGTTGAGGGCTTGTATGGAGCAGTACCAAGCACTGCCATCAGGACCATGCTAGCATAGGATCATAGGACTATAATTGCACCTAACTCATATGCATGCAAAAGAGCATTTTCTTTTTCATCTTGATCTAGATTTTATTTTGTGTTGATACTTTATCAAACTAACTTTAGTTATCTTTTGCTGCACTCCATATTTTGTATTTTGCTGGAGATATAAACTTTTAGGGTGCTAATTTTGGATAATCAACTCTTTTAAGGGGTCCCTTTACCTTCCCTGTACTTTTCGTTAATTACATTACTTTTCCTTTATCTTTCCTAACATTGAGGACAATGCGAATTTTAAGTGTAGGGGAGGATAAAGTGGATGGTAGTGCATACCTTGTCTCGTATTAAATCATTCTAAAAAAAGGGGTTTAATTTAACATCTTTCATGTCTAATTGTCATTATAGTTCAATTTAATGAGTTAATTGCATTATGGATGAGATTGGTCGTTAATAAGATGCATAAAATGATTAATTGAATTATATACCTTGTCACAATAGGTTGATTTAATGTTAAATTGATTGAATGAGCATGCTATTGAATGAGTAAACATCACCAAGTGAGCTAATTTGAGCCTAAAGGATTGCACTCAATTCTACTTTTCTTATGAGCGATACAATTTTCTCTTCCATGTGTGTTTACTTCTAGAACTTGCGTTACATCTCTTTGAGATTACATAATCATATTATGGTATGTTCATGAAAGTGATAAAAGGCACTAGGATTATGCTTGAGCCAAATAGCTAACCCTTTCTATACATCAATCCCCTAGTGAAACCTTTGTGCCTAGTAATTGTATTTGAGCCTTTCTCTTTGTAAACCAGTTCCAAAGAACCTTAAACCAAGAAAAACAAGTTCACCCTTATTTAATGGTTAGTAGAGCTATTAAGGTTGAGTGTTTAATATTTTTATTGATAGGTATACAAAGGAAGAAGTGTGGGGGTGTTTTTTATAATTGAAGGAGCATGCTATTAAAAAATACAAAAATATTAAAAAATGCAATAACGATAAATAAAGCATGTTTACTTCGGATGTCAAGGTGAAGGAATGAAGGAAATTGAACAATAGAGATGGTAGAGGTCCATCATCATGTTTGTAAGATTTGAGATTTCTGCTATACTAATTGTTGAATATTTGAATTCCTATCCTTTCTTTCGTAGTCCATTTTACCCCTTGGCCCCATTACAACCTAATGAATTCAAGACCTTTTTGATTCATGGATATGCAATAGATGGGAGTAGTGGAGAAGTAGATAAAATGCAAGCTTATGGTAAGGGACATGCACAAGAAGATGATTGAGAGTAACCATTAAACTCTTTTGTGTGAAGGTGAATACTTTATGTCTTGATCAATTGAAGCATTATGAGATCTTATTGTTGCTTAGATGTGATCTAAATTTTGAAGTATTGTGTGATCTTAGTTCTATGTTTCAATTCTTACCTATAATACTTTCGACTTATTGGATTGAGCTATGGTGATGGTTAGGCGCAAAATGATAAAAGGGAAATGTTTGTGGGTATTATCCGTTTTAATTAAACCCTTAGAAGACTATAACTCCTCCATTATGGACACATGGAGGTTTAAAGGCTTATGGTATATGCTAAATGCCACCGTACACCTACGAAAGTGAAATCAATAAATTGGTTAAGGTTTTAGTAGTTAGTTTTCTTTTGTTTTGCTTGGGGATAAGCAATAGTCTAAGTGTGGGGGAATTTGATGAGTCAATTTATTCTTAGATGATTTTGGGTTGAATAGGAATTAATTTGACTTATTTCTATATGGATTTGAAGTTTTATTTGGTCAATTCTCTCACATTTTAACTTTGTTGCTTGATAGGTACAAATGGATAGATTGTGGGGGTGAAACGCATAACTTTTCTTATGGATGTCAGATTAAGGTCATTCAAGGATGCCTCCAAAGATGACTCTGAGCTCTACAACTTATATGAAGACTCTGAGGAGGGATTTCGTTGACTAAAGGGTCAAAAATGCAAAATAATTGTGAATAGGAGAATGTCCGTTTAACGGACATCACCTGGCACAATGCAATTCCAGACCTGAGAATGTCCGTTTAACAGACATCGCCTGGCACAATGCAATTCCAGACTTAAGAATGTCCGTTTAATAGATATTCATGTCCGTTTAATGGACATTGGTAGCCCAACACGATCTGCTCTCCCCTATTTAGTAAAAATTATGTTTCTTTAGACCTAAGACACTATAAATACTCATTTTAAAGACCTAATTAGGGGGCTGGACACTGAAAACAAGGTTACCACTTAAGGAGGCACAAATTAAGAGGAAGATAGGAAGTATTTGGGGGATTGGCATCAAGGATTGGAGACAACATTGTTTTGTTTTCTTCCATTTTCTCTCTCTACTCTTTCTTAAATGTTGAGCATTTTTATGTGTCTGACTTTTAGTATCATGTTCTGGAACTAAACCTCATTTAGGGTGAGGGTTGTAGCCTACTTGGGGATTGATTTGTATTTTATAGATGATTGAGTGTTGAATGAAAATTCTTGGGTTATGTTTATCTCTCTTGCATTTCACTGTTGTCTCTATACTTGATCTCCATAGATGCAATCTTAGGAATAATATGATGTACTGGGAGGTGAAATATGGTTTATGCTCTAGGAAGATGAACACCTTATACTTAGAGATAGAGATGTCCTAAGCTAGTGTGATAACTTCTGATTGCTTGTTCTTTATGGATTTAACTAGTTAGTTTGCACATTGAGAGATGGTAATCGACTAGTTAGATACTCTTGTATGCTTTGAGAAAAGATATGGGTAAAGTTGTGCAACTGTTTTCATAACCTAACATTCAATCAATCTCATAATGTATGAATCTATCTTTTGAGTTGGTGAACCTGAAACCCAAGCCCTAATTTCAAATCTTCGATTTATCCTTATTTGTTGTTTTTCAGTATTTACAATTTACTGTCTACTAAACTCCAATCATCTTTTAGATTTTATGGTCGATTTCATTCAAATAATTAGAATTAATTTGGCAGTGATGATTTAGTCCTTGAGGGAGACGACCTCGGAATACTTAATGTGTGGGTACTAGGAACGATCTTGTGCACTTGTAGATTTTGTTGACGAGAAGGCTGGTTGAATATAAAGTCCAATTCAATTATTTTCTTAAAACTTTTGTCTTAAAGTTTATCACCAATCATTTATATGATTTCATCTCAGGCTATTCTAATTTCTAAAGAATGCTTAACAATTCACTTTCTAGTTGTGGCAAAGTTAAAAATAAAGTAATGTACTTCACTTTTGGCTTTTGTAAAGTCCAATTGATAAGTGTAAATTGCATCATATTTTAGGGCATAGTTTGATATGTGTTTAGTCATTAATTCAATCATTTGGTATACGTTTAGGTTAAAATTGTGTTAGTTTGTGATTTATTTGTATTTTAAGTGTTTTATGGGTTAATACAAGTCTTTGGTCTTAAATAGTATGTTTTTGAGGTACCATAATGTGTTTGCTAGTGTTTCAAGGACAATATCAAAGAGCGAAGGAGTTTTAGAGGGAATTTAGGCCACAACATAGGCCTACGATTATGGAAGGTAGGCCACGATCATGACAGAAGCTCCAAGTTGAACCCACAATCGTGGCCTATATGCCACGATCGTGACAGAAGCTTAGGGAATGGCCCACAATTGTGGCCCACACTGGGCAAATATGTAGACTCTCATGAACTTCATGTTTCGAGGGATTTTTTGGACATTTTAGACCAAAAAAAAACCCTTATAGTCACCCAAAACATAAAAGAGTATAAAAAGAACATAAAATAGGTAGAGAACAGAGGAGCTTCCGGTAACCATTTTTTGAACCCCTAAAGGAAGAATAGAGAGAGAGAGAAAGATAAAGAAGGAAGATGAAGACAAAGCTGACTCGACGTGTTTCCCAGATCAGGAGGTTTTTCGACGTCTCTGCCATCCATTGTCTATTCCAAGTTGTATTTCCTTTTCATTTTGATTTTATTTATGTATAGAATTAAGATGGATAGTATGATGATAGGATTTAGAATATTGATGATGTTCTAAACCTCCTTCGAGATTTTATTTTAATTTAACGATAATCTAGTCGATTGTGTTTACTGGATGAAGGTCGTGATTTAATTACATTCTTGCATAATTCAATAATAAACTAAGAGGGTGAACTAAATGAAATACGATTAAATCATATTAATGAGAATTAGGCGATTTAATAGAAACCATGATAAATCATATTGGTAATTATGCGGAGAGAGATCCAGTGTAATGTTCTAAAAGTTTATTAGAGTGCTTCAGATCTAATTAGGTTTTGGATAATTTGTTAATTGATAGATTGCAAATTTCATAATCTAATTAGGTTTTATAATTTAGGGTTTAATGGTTATAACTCAAGAGAGAATAGTCAGCCCTAGGATAGTCTAGAACCAACACTCCATTAACATATAATCGACTAGGTTAGCATTAATGATAGGTAAAATCCCCTTTCTTATAAATTGGTAAATTCCTTAGGTTGATTTCTATTATGATTGCATATTGCTAAACTGTTAATTCCTTTGTGTTTAATTTCTAAGTTAAGTGGTTAGATTCAATTCTCGTGATTACTTTCTGTTGCATTGTTATTTTGAGTTTTATTTATTATTAGCCTTAGATTTTAGGATTAGATTAGTTCCCCTCCTAATGCGATAGACACCTCTTATACTACAGTCACGGCTTGTGTGCTTGTGGTATTTGAGGGTTCATAAATTTTAAAGCTCGAATGACATTATCAATTTTTTGGCGTAGATTAGTTTAATTATTATAAAATATGGTTTTTTTTTACCATCTTTTGTGTTAAAAAAAGAAGCTGGGCATAAAGTAGACGACACATCAACTTGGATATCACCAGATAACAATGGGGAATCTTTAGAGTTAAATGCTAAGAAGAGATAAAAAGAACGATTATGAAAGATATATACTATAAGGAGCAAAGGACTCTTGAGGACTTCAATAAGCCCCAATTTAGTTGGGAAAATCATCATCCTTATATGAACACGTACACTTCGGGGTGGCAGAACCGCCCAGATTTCTATTGGTCTAACAATGTAAGTACTCATATAGGAAATCAAGACTTGTTACAATTTCAGCAAGATGAGTCCAGTTTATGGGATTCCAAATTAGACAAAATCATGAACAAACTAACATACATGGAAGAGACTTAGAAGAGACTAGAAGAGCAATTTGACTAAGTAACGAAAAATTATGCCTTTTCTATTCACATCCTAAAGATTCAAGTGAGATAGCTTTCTCATAAATTTTGTAAAAAAAGTGTGGAAGTCTCTCTGAGGAATATGGAATTACATTAACGAGAGCAATATGAGCCTATCATACTTAGAAATAGTGAAGAGTAAAAAAAACCAGTGGGAAATTAAGCTAAACCCCATCTTGTAGAAGATCAAGAGATGAAGAAAGAGGACAAAAAATGAATGACAACCCTCCCTATTATTCCCTAGATCTTGGTATACCATGCTTGAACATCGAAAAAATTGGGGTAGATGTTTATGAAGAGAACCTCATCATTCAAATTAGTGATGACCAAGTGACATTTAACATAAATGATGTATTAAAGAATTCGGAGGAGGGCGACTCCTTGAAAAAATTTGATGTGTTCGAATCTTTGAAGGAACGAGAGGACAAAGAATAGTTAACAACGGACATCAAGTTTGAAGAAGCTATGGAAGTCTCTGTTTAAGAAGCTAAAGAAGAAGATGAGATGAAGGTAAATAAGGAAGAACTAAGAAGAGAACAACTCACCCTCTTACTGGGCAAACTACTAGATTGCATGGAAGATTCATGGAGTTTGTTATTCCCTATTTTGCAAACAGTTTGTTCGAAAAAAGGACATTATTGAGCTTAATTGATTTTCATAATTTTATCAATATTGTCTTTTTGATCATTTTGCAATTTGTAGCTTACTTACAGGGTACAAAATTGATGTTGAATGAAAAGGATGGAAGCAAGTCACTCATAATTGATCCTAACTGAGTTTTCAATGATAGAAGGTCAACCTAATGATGTTAAAAGAAGCATTGCAGAGGAGGCAACCCATGATTTTTTTAAATTATTGGTTATTTTTTATTTTAGATAGTTTTATGTCTATGGTTAGGTTGTTCCATTTCCAAATAAATATTATGGAAGAGTAGGGCATTAATTTTTTATAAAGATGACCAGGAAGGAAAGTATAATGAGGTGATAATACTAAATAGAAGTTAGGAAAGGATCTCAGGGGGTGTGTATAGGGACGAGAGATGAAAAAAATCACAAATTGGTGAAATTATTGCAGGCCACGATCATAGCCAGCGGCAGGGTATATCTGTCCATGCGATTTTTAGCTAAATTTTTACGATTTTACCCTTCCTTCACCTACATATTCATTTCTTACTTCACTTTTTCATTCACTTTCATTTTAACTTTATCTCTCTAAGTTTAGAATCTCCAAACGCTCTCACTTTTCTCTAACCAACGTCCTAATTTTCACTTTATTCTAACTTTTACCTACTTGCAATCCACTATACTGGACATTAAGCAGTCGACGAAGCATAACCAATCATCAGGAATAACTCAAGTCTCAGACTGAGGGCGAAGGAACAGGGTGGTAGATTTCAGAGCACCCTTCCCAATCTACACAAATAAGGAAGGTATTTTATTCCAATCCTTTAATGTTAAATAGATAGCAGTCCCAACATACTTTGGTTTTGCTATGCTTGATAGGTTAGAATTGCGAGATAGGGTCGAGAATTTAGTAGAAAGAATTTAGTAGAGCAAGTTTATACACTTCTAATATCTTGTCTACCAGAAGCTCACCCTCAAATTCTTCACTTCCCTTCATTTTGAACCTAGTAA
>JAOQMP010103070.1:0-14911 GCA_027563575.1 Erythroxylum pedicellare
CGAAGAATATTGCTTTTGTAGCTAATACATTCAATCAGGATGACAATATTACTGAGAATACTCCAAAGTTGGAAGAAATACTTGTCATGCTTGTGAAAAATCTTAATCGGTACAACAAAAAGTTTGGAAGAAGCAACAATTCTTCTGATTAGAGACCAATGTTAGGAGAAAAACCACTGCCTCAAGGTAGATCAATCGGTGACAGTAGTTCTGAAAGAAGGGGAATTAAATGTTACGAATGTGAAGGATATGGTCACATAGGTTCTAATTGTGCCAATAATAAAGACAAAAAATGTTTAGAATGTGGAGGCACTGGACACACTAAGGAAGAATGCGCTAATATGAAAAAAAGATTGAAAGCAATGAAGGTAACAAAATCATCTACTTAGAGTTCAGATGATGAAGATGACGATTCTGATGATAGTAACAAAGACATCATCATCAATCTTGCTAAATATACTGCTTTTAACTTAATCACTGGTGCATCGTTGGCCCAGACATCTGAACCCGAAAGATCACTTCTACAATCTGATATCAGTAAATTTGATGAAGAGATAAATTTTGATATTGAAAAAGTACTTGAACTTAACCGTCTTCTGGATGATACAGTGAGAAAATTAAAAGAAGAAAAGATCCAATTGGTGGCAGAATTGAAGCAGCTCAAAGGTGAACTCTGTGACAAAACTAAGAAGCTAATTGAATCAGAAGAAAAGTTTATTAAAGATAATGAAATATGGAAGAAAGTCGTACCAGGAAAAAAATCAGTCAACAACATTCTTAACTCTGGAAGAACTTATAACCACCGAGAGGGTTTTGGATATACGAAAACAGGAAGAAATTAGATTGAAAGAAGAAGAAGATGGAAGCAATCTATGGTCTACCACCACTGTGGTGTCAAAGGACACATCAGACCTCACTGTTTTGACAAAATGTTCAATTTATTTAAAACACAAAGTGGGACTCCGAGAAAGAAAGTAAATCTAGCAAATCGACCGAAGATGCAATGGGTGGAGAAAATTAAAAGTGAAAAGCACGTGGCCATGATGGTTGAAATTGTGGTCTCTACAGTCATTGCATACAAAGTCACTAAGGAAGAGGAAGCTTGGTACTTTGATAGCGGATGTTCACAGCGCATGACCGGACAATAGCATCTACTAAAGAATATCACTCATAATGTTGTTAGAATAGTCAAATACACCAATGGAGGAGAAGGTAAAGTTTTGGGAAGAGGAACTTTGCACATTGAGAAAAATGGGTTGAAAAACGTGCTAGTTGTGGAAGACTTGGACAACAACCTCATTACCATTAACCAACTATGTGATGATGACTATAATGTTTGGTTTAATAAAAAGGTTTGTATAGTGCTCGATGCAAATGGAAAGATGGTCTTTCGAGGCATAAGAATGGGCAATAACTGCTACAAATTAATCACTGACTCAACCTACAACTCAGTTACGATGAACACAGCCAAATTTTGGCATCAAAAACTGGGACATGTTATCTTTAGAAATATCAAAGATCTAGCTAGATTTGAAGCTGTGCGGGAACTACCTAAACTTGAAGATCAGATTAATGAAGAATGCACTGACTACACCTAAGGGAAACAAACTAAAGAGACTCACAAAAAGCTACATGCCATCACAACCTCTAGGAACTTAGAACTTTTGCATATGGATTTAATGGGCCCCATGCAATGTGCTAGTGTTGGAGGTAAGTACTACACTTTTGTCTACGTTGATGATTTTTCTAGATTTACCTGGGTTGAGTTTCTCCGGGAAAAATCAGAAAGTTTTAGAGCTTTTAAAAAACTACGTAAATGGCTGATGAAGGAAAAGGAGATGACAATCAAACGAATAAAGAGTGACCATGGTAAAGAATTTGAAAATTCATTGTATGAAGAGTTATACAATGAGATTGGAGTATTTCACGAATTTTTAGCTCCCAAAACACCTCAACAAAATGTTGTTGTTGAAAGAAAGAACAGAACCTTATAGGACATGGCTCGAGTGATGATGTTATCACAAAAGTTCCGTATGAATTTGTGGGCTAAGGCTATATTTACTACATACATTTCAAACAAGGTTCATCTAAGACCTAAAACAAAGATGACTCTGTACGAAATTTGGAAAGGTAAACCCCCCTCTGTCAAATATTTTTAGATTTTTGGTAGCAAGTGTTTCATTTTGAAAGACATGGAGCACATAGGGAAATTTGACTTTAGAAGTGATGAAGGAATCTTTCTTGGCTATGAAACAAATAGTAGAGCTTATCGGGTGCTAAACAAAAGAACTAACACGATCATGGAGTCATACAATGTGAAGTTTCTGGAAACTCTAGACAAACCAAAAGCAGATGAAAAATTTGTGTTCGATGCCTCTAGAATGGATATATCAGATATTAAGGAATCAAAGGAAGGTTCGACGATATCAAAAGAAGGTCAAAGAGCTAATACCCTTTAACCTTCGGCTCATGTTACGAAAAATCATTCTATCTCCGACATCATTGGAGACTTAAATGAAAGAAGAACTAGAAGGGTGTCTAAACCTGACTATAAGCTGATGGCAGGTATAGCTATCTTCAATATAATTCATTATACATGTTTTCTTTCTAAGATAGAACCGAAGAAAGTTGAAAAAGCATTGTTAGATGAATACTGGGTTGGAGCCATACAAGATGAACTACTACAATTCAAAATTGTGGATGTATGGAAGTTGGTTCCCAGACCCACTAAAGAGAACGTCGTTGGAACTAAGTGGATTTTCAAGAAAAAAAGTGATGAAAATAGGACATTGGTCAGGAGTAAGGCAAGATTGGTGATTTATAGATACTCACAAGTAGAGGGAATTGATTTTGGAGAAACGATTGCACCAGTTGCAAGGCTTGAATCTATAAGATTATTCTTGGTAGTAGCAGCCTTCCTCGATATAAAGCTCTATCAAATGGATGTCAAGAGTGCATTTCTAAATGGAGATCTTAAAGAAATAATCTATGTAGAGCAACTAAAGGGATTCAGTGATTCAGATTTTACAGACCATGTGCTGAAGTTGAACAAAGCTTTTTACGGGCTAAAGCAGGCCCCAAGAGCATGGTACGAGAGACTTTCTGTCTTCCTAATCAAGCATGGCTATATCGGAGGAAGTGTAGAAAAAACTCTCTTCATCAAGAAAAGTAATGGGGGACTGAATATTGTTCAAATTTACATCGACGACATCATTTTTTAGTCCTCTTCTATTATCGACGTTAAAAAATTTGGTGATCTAATGAAGGAGGAATTCAAAATGAGTATAATGAGGGAACTAAATTTTTTCTTGGGGTTACATATCAAACAATAAAGCAATGAAATTTTCGTATCAAAAAAAGAATATGCTCGGAAGTTGGTTGAGAAATTTGGAATAAGTCATGGTAAAGAATGTAGAATGCCGATGGGAGAAAATTAGAAACTTTCGAAAGATGATGAGGGAATCCCAACTAATCAAAGATTGTATAGAAGCATGATTGGAAGTCTTCTGTATCTGACTGCTAGTAAAGCAGACATAAGCTATAGTGTGGGTGTATGTGTGAGATATCAAGCTAACCTGATGGAGTCTCATGTCAAAGTAGTAAAAAGGATAATTAAATATGTCAAAGGAACTATCAACATGGGCATCTGGTATACAAAAGATGCCGACTCCTCACTAGTAGGCTTCTGTGATGCAGATATGGCAGGGAACTCAGATGATCGAAGAAGCACGTCAGGTGGATGTTATTACGTAGGAAACAATCTGGTGTCTTGGTACAATAAGAAACAAAATTCTGTCTCCCTATCTACGACTGAAGCGGAGTATATCGCTGTTGGAAGTTGCTATACACAACTACTATGGATGAAGCAAATGCTAGTCGACTATGGTATCTCACGAGAGGTTCTGACAATTTACTGTGATAATTCAAATACCATAAGTATTTCAAAAAATCCAATCCTTCATTCCAAAACCAATCATATTGAATCAGACATCATTTCATCCAGGATCTTGTTGAAGATGGGAAAGTAGTGTTAAAGTACATCCCAACAGAGAAGAATTGGGCAGATCTACCGACTAAGAGCTTCGGTCCAGCTAGGTTTGAGTTCCTCCGTGGAGCTCTTGGAGTTTGTTCTCTCTAGATCTTGGATCATAAGTTTTGTGGTTGTCAAGAAAAGGTCAGTTGGAGGGGTAGTTATGTCAATACTTTCGTTTGCAATTGTGTTTTGGGATATTTTGTTGAGGGGGAGCCAACGTTAACAATTCTAAGGTGGTTGACGTTCTGGTCTCATATGCTATCGTCTTTTGGAATTTTTGACAAAAAGGGGGAGCAAATTAGTTTCCTGATGCCATGGCTTGGGAATGAGTGTTTTGTCAAAAAATGCCAAAGGGGCAGATTGTAACTACATTTTAAAGTCTGAGATGATTATCATTAGAGAAATCTAAATATTCAGATCAAGTGATTGATAATTTTTTGACAACCTTAAAGTCGTCTAGGTTGAGTCAAAAAGGAAACTACATCAGCAAGGATTATAACTCTAAACTAAAAGAAATTCTATTAGATCCTGAAGACGAAGATCCCTTTATTCAGAAGATTACTTTCTTCTTATCTTCCAGGATTTCCTATACAATGCAAAAGTAAAGAAGGGCTCTTCTACTTAGCTCTATAAAAGGAGAAGTCATAGAAATAGAAAAAAGAGAGAAGAATTCAAGTGAGACACAAACTGAGAGTTGTTAACGTCTGCGTGCGAGAGGGGTTAACATATGCATGGGTTGTAGTTAGTGGTTTCATTCTTCTGGGTGTTAGGAGTCTCGCCATCGGTGTGAGGTGATTTAGATTTGTGGGAAAAGAGATTGAAATATTGCTTTCTATGTGTTAGGCATCAGTGTGAGAACTGTTTAAAGGAAAGTTTGTCTTTTATGTATGAGACAGTCTGGGCAACTATAGAGTTGTCAAAATACTACTTAGAATGCTAGAAACTTGACTTTATCTTTGTATATTCTTTCTGGAGTTTATGGTGAAAACTTTGAAATTGGGCAAGGCCCCGCTGATGTAGATATCTGAATATTGATATCATATTCTGCGTAATTTAATTTTTTGCACTTTATTTTTGTATATTTTATATGACACTTTATCAAGCTTACAATCTCAATAAGGCAATAAGGCATCAAATTATCCATCAATGTTCTTGAAGGCATACATACTAGTCGTAGTCATATTATCACTATGCTTATCATAAATGATTAAGACAAACTTGTAGGATACCACACCAACGGATATGCTTCAAGTCAACTCCATAAGCGAGATCAGCGTGGGAGTATCCTCTTGCAAGTTCAATGGTCATACTTTCATTAGAGTGACAGTTATCTTATTTCGTATTATAATTAGAATCACATATTTGTACACAGTTACAGTGAATAGGAAGAGAAGCTTTTTCCTTATGATGGATTTACCTTGCAGTATTATTCCCCAGAAGAGAAGCTTCAGTGTGATTAAAATTATCTTCTTAATTGCATCCCTTCTCTTTGGAATTCTTTGCAAATTTCTATGTGTCATTTATCAGTTTGTTTGTACAGTAATTAAGTAAATGTTTTTGAATAATTGGTAGACTTTTCCTACCATCTTGTTAAGTATATAAATATTACCTTTTTTTATATATCATTTCAAACAAGTAGGGTCTTCCTTACCATTCAATAGAAATTGATTAACAAATATATGTTTTCTTGTTTAAAATCTATGTGAAAAGAATTATTAATGGCTATTTTGATTTCCTTAGAAGCACCTCTTTCGTTCCTATATGTTCGTCCTTCTTCTTAATGAAGCTAACCCACAATAGCCATTGTTAAAAATGGACCTACCATTTTGACTATGATTAGTATCTAATAATTTCTAGTATGGAGAAGCTAAAAAAAGAAAGGAAGCATTTACCTGAAGTGCAAGAGCAATTGCAATGCCAACGATGAAGAGGAAAAATGGAATCACAAAATTAGCTAATCTGCAGCCATTCCATAGTGAATGATCGATGCGAGGATATGCTTCGCCGGCATCATCGACCAGTATCATCAACTATATATATATAATCATCAAATGATATAAAAATGTTTGATATACATTATAACTATCTGATGAACAGCTAGCATTTTAGTTCCAAAAAGATCTGTTTTTTCAAAAGACCATATTTTAGATTAAATAAAATCTTCTTAAGATATTTTTTCTGTTTTTATTTTTCAGTTGTAACAGTCCAGATTTTTGGGCGTCTCAAGTACAGAAGAGTTGTTTCTTTTTTTTGTATAAATTATTGGTCTTGAATGAAGAAATATATCATAAAAATTTCTCTAATTTTTTTATTGTTTCTGTTCTTTTAAAACGAACAAGTGGTATCAGAGCCATAGTTGGTCTTAGAGGATCTGTGAGAAAAAAACTTCAAAAAAACAAAGAGAAGTCGTATACTTCTTAACCCAAAATGTCATCAAATAATAGCCGTTCTTAGTCAGCCCCATATACCTTCAACAGTGAAAACTACCAATTTTGGTCAGTAAAGATGCAAACCTATCTAGAAGCCTTTAATCTTTGGGAGATTGTATCTGAAGATAGGCCTGTGCCTCCATTGCCACGAGATCCTACCTTGGCACAAAGCAAAGCCCATTCTGAAGGAAAAGCCAAAAGATCTAAAGCTAAGACAGTTATTCTGAATTCAGTAGGAGATTCCGTTTTTCCTTGGATCATGGCATGTAAGACTGCAAAAGAAGCTTGGGACAAATTAATAGAGAAGTATCAAGGAAGTGAAAGAACCATGCAAATGCAAGTTTTGAACTTGAAAAGGGAATTTGAAGCTCTGAACATGAAAGAAGATGAATCCATACAAATACTCCGACAAAATTTCCTTGATCATTAACGAAATCCGCTTACTTGGTTAAGATTTCCTAGACAACAAAATTGTAGAAAAGGTTCTAGTGACCCTTCCTGAGAGGTTTGAGTCTAAGATTTCATCCCTAGAAGAGTCCAAGGATCTTAACAGTCTTTCAATGGTTGAATTAATGAGTGCTCTTTAGGCATAAGAGCAAAGGAGGGTTATGAGGCAAGAAAAAATTAACAAGGGGTCCTTTCACGCTCAAAACTAGCAAGGAAACAAAAGCAAACAAAAACTTTCCAAGAAGGTGAAGGACAAAACTGTTATGATGGTAAGAAAAAATTTGCTCCTTACAGGCATTGTAAAAGGACCACTCACCTGGAGAAATATTGTTGGTGGAGGCCTAATGTAATATGTGGCAATTGCAAACAACTTGGGCACATTGCCAAAGTATGCAAAAGCAAAACCAAAGGTCGTCAAAGCAATCAACAAGCACAAGCAGTTGAGTCAGAAATTTAGTAGGAGAAAATTTTTGTTACCTTGTGTTTTCATAGCACCGATACCAACGATCCTTGGATTATTGACGGTGGATTTACAAACTATACAGCAATCTTCAAAGATCTTGATAAAAGCTTCAAAACCACTGTGAGAATTGGGAACGGAGAACTTTTGGATGTGAAAAGCAAAGGTACAGTTGTAGTATCAACTTCTGCAGGTATCAAGCTTATTGATGATGTTTTATATGTTCTCGAACTCAGTCAAAATTTGTTGAGTGTTGGGCAAATGATGGAAAAGGCGTATTCTCTTGAATTTAAAAACCATAATTGCATTATTCTTGATAATGATGGAGCTGAGTTACTTTTGTATAAAAATCAAAAACAAAAGTTTTGTTATGGAATGGAATTGGGATAAAAAGCCTATGCAGGTGCAAACTTGAGTGATTCAACCTTATGGCATAAAAGATTTGGGCATGTCAACATTTGGAGATTAACCAAACTTATGAAGCAGCAACTCGTTCGAAACATGCCTACAAATATAACCGAAGCCGGTGACTGTGATGCCCGTCAACATGGTAAACAAGTAAGATAACCATTTCCAAAAGGTCAAGCTTGGAGGGCCTCCCAAAAGCTACAACTTGTGCACACTGATTTATGGACCCATGTTAGTTTCATCAATGAATGGTAACCGATACTTTCTTCTCTTCATTGATGATTTTTCTAGGATGTGTTGGGTTTATTTTTCTCAAAGCTAGAAATGAAGTTTATGTTGTGTTTCAACAATTGAAAAATTATGTTGAGAACCAAAGCAATTTGAAGATTAAAACTTTAAGATCTGACAATGGCATTGAGTACAACTCTAGCCAATTTGACAAGTTTTGCAAAGATGAAGGGATTCAACACCAGTTAAATATAACTTATACACCACAACAAAATGGTGTAAGTGAAAGGAAGAATAGGATGACGATGGAGATGGCTAGATGCCTAATATTTGAGAAGAATTTCCCAAAGCATTTTTTGGATGAAGCCGTTAACGCTTCGGTGTACCTGTTAAATCGGTTACCTACCAAGGTGCTCAAGAACAAGACTCTATATGAGGCTTGGCATGGTGAGAAACCATCGGTGCATCATCTCAAAATATTTTGGTGCATCTGTTTTTATCAAATTCCACAGTAAAAGAGGGACAAGCTTGATAAAAGAGCAGAAAACGAAATTTTTATTAGCTACAGCCTTGTCGCAAAAGGGTACAAAATTTATTGCTTGAAAACTAAAAAAATTGTTATGAGCAGGGATGTTAAATTTAATGAAATGGAAGCTTGGAATTAGGACAGTCTTGAGGATGTGCAATCTAAATCTCTAAATAACAAGCCAAACCAGTCACAAGATATAGTAGATGATGAATTTTTTGATGAAGAACCTACAAGAGGCACTAGAAGTCTACAAAATATATATAAGAGGTGTAATTTTGTTGTTTTAGAACCTACCAATTTTCATGAGGCAGAAACTTCACCAGCTTAGAGAAAAGCAATGGAGGAGGAGATTGATATGGTAGACAAAAATGAAACATGGCAGCTTATTGAAAGACCTAACGCACAAAAAGTAATAGGAGTCAAATTGGTTTTCAAAACCAATCTCAATCTTGATGAATAAATATGTAAACACAAGGCAAGACTTATGGTGAAGGGATATGCACAACAACAAGGATTCGATTACTAAGAAACGTTTGCACTGGTTGCTAGGTACGACACTATAAGATTAATTATTGCCTTTGCTGCATTCAAAAATTGGCGAATCCATCAACTTGATGTCAAATCTGCATTTTTAAATGGATTTCTTGATGAAAATATTTATGTTGAGCAGCCTAATGGTTTTGTAATTTCTGGAAAAGAAAATTATGTTTATTTGTTGAAGAAGGCACTTTATGGCCTTAAACAAGCTCCAAGAACTTAGTACAGTAGAGTAGATGGCCATTTATTATGGCTTGGGTTCAAGAGAAGTGATAGTGAAGCAACCTTATACATCAAAGAAGAAGATGGCAAAATCCTAGTGGTCTCCTTGTATGTTGATGACATGTTAATAATAGGGGAAGATGTTGATCTTATTCAATCTTTCAAAGTCGAAATGAAGAAAGTTTTTGAAATGACAGACCTAGGAGTAATGAAATATTTTTCTGGCATGGAAGTGGAGCAGTCAAGAAATGGAATCTTCATAGGCCAGAAAAAATATACAGTAGATATATTGAAAAAATTTCACATGGAAGATTGTAACCCTATTAGTACTCCAATATCTACAAGTGAGAAAGTAAGTAAAGACATTGAAGGAAAGAAAGATGATGAAGGCTTGTTTAGAAGTCTCATAGGAAGCCTTTTATATCTTATAGCAACCAGACCTGACATTATGTTTAATGTGAGTATTTTATCTAGATATATGCACTCTCCATCTGGAAAACATTTTTCAATAGCAAAAAAAAAATTCAGGTACTTGAAAGTTACCATAGACCTTGGTGTTATGTTTAAAAGTGCAGGAAATGAAGATGTGAAGCTGTTGGGATATTTTGACAGTGACTGGGGAGGCTATCTAGATGATTTCAAAAGAACTTCTAGGAATCTTTTTACTCTGGGTTCTGGAATCTTCATTTGGAGCTCGAAAAAGTAAGAAACAACAGCACAATCGGTAGCTAAAGCTGAGTATATTGCTGCTGTCTCTGCTGTGAATCAAGCTATCTGGTTAAGGAAGCTTTTAATGGATATGTGCTGTCAACAAAAAGATCCAACTGAAATCAGATGTGATAATCTTTCAATAGTGTCAATTTTGAAGAACCTAGTGTTTCACAGCAGGACAAAACACATCAAAATCAAATTTCATTTTATTCATGAAGTTCAAAAATCCAATGAAGTGATTCTAGTTCATTGTTCATCTAATGATCAGATTACTAATTTGCTTACAAAGGTTTTGCCTAAAGAAAAATTTGAAATTCTCAGACAAAAGATTGGTGTTTGTCGCAAAAATGCCAAGGAGGAGTGATGAATAGCTGGCATTTTAGTTCCAAAAAGATCTATTTTTTCAAAAGACCAGATTTTAGATTAAATAAAATCTTCTTAAGATTATTATTTTTGTTTTTATTTTTCAGTTTTAACAGTCCAGATTTTTGGGCATCTCAAGTAGGGAAGAGTTGTTTCTTTTTTTGTCTAAATTACTAGTCTTAAATGAAGAAATTTATCATCGATTTTTCTCCAGATTTTCTTTTTACTGTTGTTGTTCTTTTAAAACCAACACTATCATAGCTCACATGAGTACATAAGCCTCGAAGTATACATATATAGATACATAAGTCTCGAAGCATATATATATAGATAGATATATGTATATCAACTTACTAATACAGTAAGGCCTTTGAAAGCATCAAGAGTTGCAATCCTCTTACTTATCAGTTTCAAAGCTTCTGGCTGCCCCTCAAGTAATACTACACTACTGCTCTCTTCCTTAACTTTTTTTATTCCATCACCAACTTCATTTTTATCAACTTTATCGGTATTACCATCTCTAAATGCATGAAGCTCTTTCTGAGCTAACCTTTCTTCCATTTTCTTTGGATCCTTCATAGTTCTTGTTATTGGGGACGTACTATATATGACTGGCCTATTGCCATATCCATGTATATTTAGAGTAAGTTAGAGGTGATAACATTAATTATTATAGCAATGGTGACAGGAAAATGAGAAAGAGACAAGGAGAAGGTCAATTGAAAGCCAGCATTAGTTGTCCTATGGTTGGATGTTTGAGACTATAAACACGAAAAACATAGGAAACAAATGGACCATTCAAGGCCATGATCATGCTAAGCAAAGACAGAATGGAAGTCTCAAGATTCCATTCCATTCTGTCTTTGCTTGTAGTTGATCTTGTTGAAGATGTTAGACTTACAGTCGTGCTCTTTTATGTACTGTAATTGCGACAATAATTCACAGCCACGATATCACTCTCAACACTCTTTAATTAGAATCTTAGTTTGATGAATAACCCCTGAATTATTTTTGTGTTGCTTGCGTGTCATTTTGTCCAAGGTATACTGAAACTAATTACATTCAATGACAATGAACTCATATTTAATTCTAAACTTTCAAATTTCAACAACATAATAAAAATAAGGGTAGAGTTGGACTAGATCGCTATCAATATCCCAAAGAAGTATTGTTTTATTAGTCAATGTAACAACTTACAGGAAGAGGAATTAGCCAGAAGAGTTGATCTCAATTTTGTCTAAGATATTGACCAACATGTTGTACTTTTTCTATGTAATAATTCCATTACATCATCACATGTGGAATTTGAAGGAATGTATGATTGGATTTATTCAATGAGAGCTAGCTATATGATTTTATCGTAAACTATTGTAAACTAGAAAAATAAGATATTGCCCGCCGATCACTCGTACGTGTAATTTTGAGGGAGATTTTTATTTTCAGTTGTACTCTAGAATTATCACTATACGAAAATTTTAGCTCCTTGTAGCTTAACCCTTTGGTGCTAATTAAGAATTTATGATATAAAGGACAACGACACGACGAGCCTCTATCCAACAAGCAGAGCTGAGTACTATCTTGTATGTGAAATATGTACTTGAAACTTAAAAGCGATCCAAATGATGATCACGGAACAATTGACGTTACTGATAGCTTATTCCTACACATAGAATTTTAATTTCTTCAAATGAGAATTTATTTATACTGCGTCAACATGTAATGTGTGGTTACCATTCATTATTGTGATGTTGTTGCCGTATCCAATAACAGAATTATTTTAATTGGTTTTGCAGAATATGAAAAGCTTGAATCTGATTTCATCTAAAGTAGGCCAAGATATCACTCTGCAAAGTTGGGTAAAATAATACTTCTAGGTTAACAATGTAACTCTGTTAAAATTGTGATTGTCAGTTTTAAAAACTAAAATTTTAATTATTTACAATGTTTTTGGGAATTCAAATATAGTTATTTCTTATACAATTCCTATTCTCAATATAGGGAATACACAATTGAATTTCATGTGAAGGGAAAGCGATTTCGATTCCTTTCCAAAAGGGAGAGGCCAAGCAATCCGTTAAAAGCCAAGCTAGAGTGGTACCGAGCTGGTATCACTATATCATCCAATTGCACGCTCAGATAAGGACCTATGATTTTAACGACATTACACTTGTGTTAAACTAATGCAACACAACCAATAACTCATAAGCAATCCCGTACACAAGACTTAGAAAAATTTCATAGAGAATCCTAATAAAGAAATCAGCGTCAGCTTCTTGAAGGTGCAACCTAGGAGATTAACTTGAAGCTTCTTCCAGCTGCTAAAAATCAAGACTTCTAGGACACTTGCAACCTACTCCAGACACTTCAAATACTGTTCACACAACCTTCAACAAGGAATGGAAAGCTGAAGCTCTTCGAAAAATGTTGCTTGTTTTTCCCAGAATTGTAATAGTTGCTTTCTCTCAGGAATTTGAGTGTAAGGTTGAGGATTTGATGATTTTAGGACAATGTTTTATTCTCTCACTTTGGATGGAAATCAATAAAACTTGAAATTTTCAGAGTTTTCTTCTAAAATATAAGAACTTTGCTTCTGCTATTTTTCACAACAAGTTGATTTTTGGTTCTGGAAAAATAAAACATGAACAAAAGAAAACTTCTAAGACAAAGGAAAAGATGACCATTGACAGATAATTCGAAACTTGTGTATTGAGTTTTTTCCTCTCTTATAAGCTTGAATGAAAAATGTAAATGAGCTTTATATATTAGCTCTTAACATTCCTGATACATTTTTTGAACAACTGAAAAAACAATTACAAGATCTGATGAGTAAAAAACTAGTCTAGTAAGACTTTCCTCATTTGGAAAAACATAAAAGAACTTCTCTTAACTTTTGCATAACTGAAACTGACTTCTTTAACAGCTAATAAAACCAAAATGCTTCAGTGGACAAATCCTGACATTACAAATCTTCTGTCAGTGAAGAAAATGATCAGCTACACGTGTCTGGTTTAGCTCCAATAACCTCTGATTATGTTGATTAAAACTTGCTTGAATCTTGTCTCAGAAACTCCTTGTCTGCTATTCCTCCTGCCCTGCATCTTTTCTTTTGTTCTGTTCATCTTCCTTTAATCGCATATTCTAAAGTCTTCACAGCTGCCTCTTCCCTTCAATTCCTTCATCTCCTTTTACTTCTTGATCTGCAATCTTCAGAATTTTATTTCTTGGATGCATGGTCCTTTGAATTATTCCCAAGATCATCGGCTCAAGTTTCCTGAGAAGTCTTGGATGCTTTAGCTTGATCTTCACTCTTCTTCTCTTCTTCATTTTAATTGCCATTGTAAGTTCCTCAGCTAGTTTCAATAAATCTAGTTTAACAAAACAATTTATCTCAACACAGCTACAATCAAATCAACTAAAAACGGAAACATAAAGTCAACTTTTGTCTTCTTGTATACAAGTACAACATATGCATTGTAAATGTCAAAGTAATTTCGCAAGTAAAAGGCATGGATGAGTTCAACTTTAAGCGTGAATTGAAGAGCTTGTGCTTGCTCATGGTTTTTGTTTCACTCCTACTTATGCCTGTTAATGGCACAGGTTACGTGTTATTTCTCTACTTTAGGAGAAGTCAAATCATCATTAGGGTACCACCAAATCACATAGGATACTCCAAAATTCTTCGCAGACTAGGTGGCACTCTTGGGTTCATGATAGGAATGTGGATGAAGTCTTACCACCTTGGCTAGTCATCTCCATTGCCTGAATGTTGCCTCTGAAAGTGATCAAATATCAAACGCATGTGTGAAAAATGTTTGTACATGTGCCTTACAACAAATGCTACAGCCTAACCTAATATCGGAGCTACAGTCACATCTGCAAAGATTTTCCCTGAAAGTAGAGCCAGTGTTAGGGGGCTCTTGAACGGTCTTATAGGCCTAACTGGAGAGATTTTGTCACACATGTACCATTCTTTTTATGTAAATGACTCCATGGCTCTTGCCTTGCTATTTGCTTAGTGTTGAATTTTAATGTTTTTCCAAAATATTAAACTTAACTACTCCTGTAAGTTAAATTCCCTTTGTTCTAAACTCTAACAGAATCATATGAATCAAAGCAAGAACATAGCAACAGCTCAATGAAACAATGCTCTACTTCTGTCAAAGTTATAGTTAGTCCTTCAAATGCAAATTCAAGATAATTAATGATTAATTAAGTTAAAAAAAGTTAATTCAAATATGTCCAAGCTCAATTGATCCAGATCTAATGAATTCAAAACCATTTTTCTATAATTGCAAGTTCAACAAGTTGCATAACTAGAAATAGAAGACCAATCAGTTGGTGATTAAGTAAATATAGGAGTTTCTCTAACTCATTTTAATGTACTTGTGTATTCTAAATGTAACTAACTTACTTGTTCATCAACTAAATTTAATTAATTAATTTTGTATTAAAAAGCATGCAACTTACAAACTGCAAAGAAAACTTAGATTCTAAAGCTGATTTTAGTTCATTTGATGTTCCATTTTTGTGTGTTTTTATATATA
>JAOQMP010103105.1:0-14908 GCA_027563575.1 Erythroxylum pedicellare
CAATGAATTCTTTATTAATTTACTTAACTATCTCTTTGTAGTTTATACTATATCTAATAACTACTGAATTGAACTACTCCAAGAGTAAAACATAAGTAGCATCAAAATATAGTAATTCCTACATGAGATGATAATTCACACCTTAGTCATTAAGCTCTTTGAAGTTAAATCAAAATAATCCAAGGATTGCACTATAGGGTGCAACCTTGGGTCGTTCTCTTAATCGGAACCTAAAATGAGTGGACCTAAGTTAACCTATATGTTATGCTATGCATGCTAATTGGGAAAAGGGGGATTTCAATTGTTGAAATCATTAATAGATCTAAAATGAATTGTAAAATGTATTTTTGGATTTTCGGGATATAGAAAACGGAAAGATGAAAACAAAAGATTAAATAGAGATAAAATCCTCTTGAAAATAAGTTCTGGCTATCATAGTTCGAAATTGATTTTTTTGGGAGTAGAAATCACTAAGCTTCAAAATAGTAAACCTTAAAGTACTCTTTAAGTCCAGGATTTTAATCAATGGGACTCCATTTCCTAAGATCCTGTTAAGTTCTCTTAGTGTGTGTAGTAGGATCAACCATGCAATAAGTTAAATGAAATCCATAATCAAATCAATATCATACATAACCATGCAAGATACGAGAGAATCTAGAAGATTACAAATGGACTTATATGAAAGTCCATATAGTCAAGCTCAAAGTTCAACACAAACCAATCCAAACTACATATAATGAATATCCAACATCTGATTAAAAGTATAATCAAGTAGCTCAACTACAAATTACAAATCCTAGACCTAGGAATTTATAAATTCATAGCTTAACCATGGATTAAACTACTCCCTTTTTAAGCTCACTGAACATCAACCATTGCTACATCTTCAAAAGGAAAGGAAATGCCTAGCCATACATTGCAATCAGAAGCATCACAATTGGGAATGAATCTGAGCTATCCATGGTAGAGGTTTGAGAGTGGAAAAAATAGAGGAAAAAGATGAGAGAGATGAGAGGAAGATGATAGATGATGAGAGAGGTGATGTGGTGGCTGCCTTATCCAATTTTTTTGTCACTTATCCAAAAATAGGGTTTCTAAAATGGGTTCCAGGTCAGTTTGCACAAATGGGTAAATGAAATTTTCAAAATTGGTTTGGATCTGGGCTATTGATTCAAAGGTTTGCCGCGACGAACTTTTCCTGAGAGTTCTTTAGTAAGATTCCTTGGTTTCGTCGCAACAAACTTTTCCCGAGAGGTCTTCTTGCTTAATCTTATGACTTGCAATTTCTTAGCCTTCACTTTTGGCTCTACTTCTTAAGTTTTCTGCAATGAAAAGCAATAGTTTGTCATACCAATTGTCCTATAAACCAAGTGAGTGCAATTACTAACTAATTATGACAATTTAACCCTTAAACTATTTTAATTCAAAACAAGCACTCTTAAGCTAAATTAAGCACAATATCCAACAAAAAGAGCCGAAAAGTATAACAAAAACTATGTAAATATCACTCAATAATATAGAAAACTTTGGTTCAATCAAATTCTCCCACACTTAGACCTTTATACTCCTAGAAAAAGCTCATAAAAAATCAAAGAGATACACGTGCAAAAGAGAATACTGACCATATTTAAAAATGAGAGTGGAAAATTAGTAAAACCACTTGCTCAAAAATCAACCAAAGTAGGCTGAAGGAGCGCTAAGAAGATAAAATTAATCAAAGAGATTGAGCAAAAGAGATTTCTCTCAAAGGAAATTATTTAACACTCAACTCACTTGTCTTGGGATAATTTCAATCTAAAATCTGCTTAGTCCATTCTCTACCATAAGCTTGTGATAGTTCTACCTCTCCACTACAAGAACCATAATTTCACAAATCAAGAGGACTTTCAGGGTTGTAATGGTGGATGAAGGCCAAGTGAAATGGATGGAATGAAAGAAAAAGATGTGTAACATGCATCGCAATTATTCTCCTCATGAAACAATTGTCAACTATTCTAAAGAAAAATTTCAAAATTCTACCATAGCAACATTTCTTTTGCTATTTATTTCTATTTCCATTTTTTTATTTTTTAGCACAATTAAATTCTATACTATAAAACAATTGCTTAGATAAATGTCATAATTTAGAGTCAAACAAGATTCCTCAAATGTTCGATGAATTGACTCTTTTTTTTTAGTAATGAGCTAAATTATAAATTCTACTCTCCATAAAGATCAACTTAAACTTAGAAAACTGGAGATAAAATATATACATCAATTTATAGAAATGTGCATACACTCAAAAAGACAGCTCAAGGGGCTAACAATGGTTAAGTGTTTGGGGTTTGTGTTTGGGTAAGAAAGGTTTTGAAATGAATGCCTCTATCATATTCACAAAATTTTAGTTCATCAAACCTTGATGAAGAATTAAAACAAGTTCTAAAGAGATATGAAGTTAAGTAGATACAGACAAATGAAAGAATTCAGGCCCAAATATCCGTCCAATAAGGTTAGGATCTCAATTAAGCAATCTCAAGGTTTAAATAGCGCCGCTTTCTTAGCATACCCTCACTTACCTCTCATTGAAAACATTGAAAATGTAATTAGCCAAAATCAACTATCATTTAAAATTATGGATGGTTTTCTAAAAGCATATGTAAAACTTGAAAGTTGTAAAATTTTCAAGACATAGAAGGATTAAGAATTTAATTTAGGGGAATTGTTGAAGTGAGGGAATAAAAGCATTGGCTTGGCCGAGAAGAGATGAGGGGGCTTCACTGCAGTGAAGTGTGTAAACAACGGGGCTTCGTCGTGGCAAAACCAAAGTTGGTTGCAACGAAGTTTGCCTGAGAAGAAAAATTGTAAAATTAAAGAGCTTCGCCATGGCGAAACCATAAAATGACTGCAGTGAAAGGGTGTAAAGACATGGAAAAGGTGGAAAAATGCTATACAATTTCAAATTCACCTAAAAAACTAAGTTCAAAACTATAAAGATAACACACAAATGACCATAGAAATTCCTCCCCCATACTTAAACACAAAATTGTCCTTAATGTTCAACCAATCAAAGCACAATCACGTAGTGAAGATAAATATAGAGTAACTAGAAGATAAAGCACAAAGGGTAAGTAAAACATAATAAGAGCCAGGAAAACAATAGGGCCATCCTTAGCCAATGAAACAAGTTACATTATCCATGATAGGCCAGTACAATCCATGAAAAATACATTAGAAAAGTTAACTAAGTATCCAGTAGACTCAAGATTTAATATATAAAGACTCAAGAATAAAAGAATAATACAAAAAATAAAAATACTCAAGACTATTCTACCGGATGATCAGCTTCAAACCGAAACAGTCCTGCTCCAGATAGGCCTACTCCAGGCATGCCAAACCTAAATGTGCCAGCGCCACTTATCAGTTCATCCTTGTTAGAGGGCAATTGGAACTATAAGTGCTCAGCAAACAAAGCATCCATGCAATGTCGATAATGCTGGTCTCGATCATACATAATGCGAAGTTGATAAAGCTCAGCAGAAAGTCCATCAATCTTACTAGCAAGGGTAAAGTGATATGCTTAGGGACTTCCTGAACTGGCTAGCCTTCCTTGACGGGTACCCCGACTGTTGGGGCTGCACCAACATCAGAAACAGGTAGGGGAAGAGGTGGTGGGTGAAAGGTGGGTTATTTAAGGAGGTCATATCTGAAGAGTGGGGCCTGGTCAAAATAGTTGTCTTTATTGAACTCAGGGACATTATGGGCGTGAAAAATGTCAAATATAAGGTGAGGGAAGACTATGGAAGTGGTGAATTTTGGTGTATTTATGGAGTCATGGAGGGTAGAGGTGATAGCATCATCTATGTTGACTGGATGGCCGGTCATTAGGAGGTAAATGTAAAGGGCTTGGCATTTGGTGACGTAGGCTAGGTGGAGGGTGGGAATGATGTTGTTACAAACCAAGTGCAGCCAAGGACGAGCCTCTAGCCACAACTTAGAGCGTTTAAGGTAGTGTTCGGTGCTTCATGGTCGATGCCAGTCAGCGCCTCTTGAAAAAAGGTGCAAGCAATATCGACCATAGGGTAGTTATGAATTAATTAATCATAGTGGCAGCAGCAATAGGGGGAGATCAAAATGGGGGTGGGTATTGGCAATAGTAAAGGTTTATGGCTCTTTAATACCCCAGAAGTCAATGTCAAGTCGATCGTGGAATCAGGCATAGGTGTAAAAATATCGACTGAATTTGTCAATACCTAGGGTATGCGACTGAACTCGACCAATTAATTAAGAGGAACGTAGCTGTTAGACAAAGGGGTTGTTTCAGGGGGTGAGAGGAAAACGTTGCTCCTTAATAATAGGTCTAGCATCTATTTCTTCATAGAGTTCCTCAAAGGTATAGTTTTCAGAAGGTGAATCAGGCTCACTCGAAGGTTCAAGGTTTTTGGTTCGAGGCATTTTCATGTAGAGAGAAAACATAGAGAAACAAACTAAACAGACAAACAGAACAAAATAGTTCATATAGTTCGCTGTGGCAAACTCATGCCTTCATCGCGGCGAAATCATGCCTTTGCTGCAGTAAACTTATGCTTTAGTTGTGGCGAAATCATTCTTTTGCCGCGGCTAACTCGCTCCTTTATGCCGCAGCGAAACCCTAGAACCTGGAAATAAAGAAAAGGGATGAAGAAGAAAAGATAAGAGACTTACAAAGAGGAGGAAGAAGTCTTCACAGAGAGAGTGATGAGAAGCAAAGGGAGTTGAAGTAGGAGATGGAAGGAAATTGTGAAAGGGGAGAAGAGATGAAACCATAAGGGGAGGCCCGAAATGATTGTTCAAACGGAAAGGGGGAAGTCGAATGGGTTAAGGGGGGAAGTGTGAAAAGACAAAAAAGGGTAGAAAGAAGATGAATGGATAAATGATGTATAAGGGAAAAATCGTAATCATCTGCACAAATTTTAACCTTCTTCGTGGTGAAAGTTTGCGATCGCCGTGGTGAAAGTTTGCGATCGCCGTGGCGAAAATAACCCAAAAGCTAAAGGAAGAAAGAACAGGACTTCACCACAGTGACATGAAATGCACACCGCGGTAAAAATAACCCGAGAGGAAAGGGGAAGGAACAGGAGGACTTCACCTCAATGACGTGGAATGCACGCCACAAAGAAGTTAACCCGAGAGCAAAACAGGAGAAACAGGGGTACTTTGGTGTGGTGACGTGGAATGTACGTCGCGGCAAAAATGACCCGAAAGGTAAAGGAAGAAAGAAAAGCACTTCACCACGGCAACGTGAAATGCACGTCATGGTGAAAATAACCTGAGAGGAAAGGGAAAGGAACAGGAGGACTTTGCCGCAGCGATGTGGAATGCACACCGCGGTGAAGTTTACCCAAGAGCAACATAAAGAAACTAGGGGGACTTTACCACGAAGAAAGTAACCCAAACTAAAAAAGACATGTATAAAGCTTCAACAAATAAATGATTAACATGAAAAGAAATATAGTACATAAGCTGGATACTCAGAAAACCCTTTAAGTGCATGTATATGGTCATAAGGTACTAAATAAGCTCAAGAAAAGAAAATGCAACACAAGGATAATACTAAACTTCTCAAAACTTAAAGGTATATCATGCATCAGGGTAATTAAGCACAACAAAAGAAAGGCAAGAGACAGAACTAGAAGGAGATATTATTGAATTGAAAAACTACTAATCAAACTAAGAACTAAACTATTTTTCCTACTGGGGTAGTTTCTCCCCCACACTTACCCAACAAACTAATGCACTAAAAATGTCATGTCATAGGGCAGAAGTAAGTAAACAAATGAAAGAAAGAAACAACCTGAGAGTCATGGATGTTTCTGGTTCTCGTGGTAAAGCTTGGACAGATGGCCATTCACCTTAAGCTTGGCTCCAGTCTCTTCATGTAGAAGCTCCACCATACTAAAGTTGTGCACCTTTGTCACTATGCATGGCTTATCCTAATGAATGTTAAACTTCCCTTGCTTAAAAATGAAACAAGACTTAAGCATTAACACTTTGTCTCCCTCTTTGAAGTTCTTCCTCAGGAGAACTTTATTGTGCAGAAACTTTTTTTCCTCCTTGTATAGTGGAGAGTTCTCGTACGTCTCTAGCCTCTACTCTTCGAATTCTTGCAACTATAACTTTCTCTCCATCCCAGAAGATTCTAAGTCCATGTTTCACTGCTTGACTACCCAATATGCTTTATGCTCCAAATCCACTGGCAAGTGGTAAGCTTTGCCATAGTTTAAACGATAGGGAGACACGCCAATTGGTGTCTTGTAGGTAGTCCAATAAACCCACAGTGCTTCTTCTAATTATAAGCTCCAATCTTTCTTGGATGGCTTTACTATCTTCTCTAAGATGTGCTTCACCTCTCTATTAGATATTTCAGCCTGACCATTAGTTTAGGGGTCATCTGCAGTGGAGTCTTTGTGAGTGACACCAAAATTTGAAAATAAGTTATCAACTACCCTATTATAGAAGTTGGTACCCCTATCACTAATCACAACCTTTGGAATCCCAAACCTACAGAAAATGTTGGACTTAAAAAATTTAGAAACTGTTTAGACATCATCTTTTCTAGTAGGTACAACCTTTATCCATTTAGACACATAATCCACAAATAAAAGGATATATATAAAACCACAAGACGGAGGAAAGGGACCTATGAAACCAATCCACCAAACATCAAAGATTTCGCAAAACAGTAAAGGCTTCTAAGGCATTTCATGCCTTTTACCTAACCCTCCAAAACATTGACATTTTTCACAGGACCAACAAAATGTAAAAAAATCTTTAAAAATGGTTTACCAGTCAAAACCAGAGTCTTGAATTTTCCTAGATGTTATCCTTGCACTGAAATGTCCTCCACAAACCATGAATGGCAAGATGAAATAATGGCATTGAATTCCTCACTAGGTACACACTTTCTTATGACTTGGTCACTGCACATCTGCCATAGATAAGGAGCATCCCAAATGTAATGTCTCACTTCACTCCTGAACTTTCATGCCTGCGACCTAGACATAAGAGGAGGGGCGAGTCCAATCATGAGATGATTAACTATATACGAATACTAAGGCTCTTTTGAAACTAAAGCATATAAAGCTACATCAGGAAAAGAATCATATGTGAGTTTAGAAGAGTCTACTCCCCTTATATCCTTTGGTAGCCTATTCAAGTGATTAGCTATATGATTTGCTGTCCCAACTCGATCCTTTACCTCGATGTCAAATTCTTGAAGAAGTAATGCCTATCTTGTCAATCTTGGCTTAGATTGTGGTTTCTTGAGAAGATAGCGGACAGTTACATGGTTAGTAAAAATAGTCACATAAGAATTTAACAAATAAGGCCTAAACTTTTCTACTCTAAAAACTACTATCAATAGTTCTTTCTATACCGTTATATAGTTGATTTGAGCTGCATACAGTGTTTTTGAGGCATATGCAAAGGCTCTTAAGACCTGCTCCTCCCTTTGGCCTGACATAGCTCTTACAACAGAATTAGAAGCATCACATGAAAGCTCAAAAGGTAATTTCTAATCAGGGGCAATAAGAATAGGGGGAGAAATGAGTTTAGATTTTAACTCATTAAAAGCATCTTTATAAGAATCATCAATGTCAAATTTTGCATCCTTTTGTAAAAGCTTTGAAAGAGGTATTGCAATCTTGCTAAAATATTTTGTGAAATGCTTATAAAATCCTGCATGACCCAAAAATGATATTACATCTTTAACACAGACAGGATAAGGTAAAGAAGATATGACCTCAATCTTAGCTTTATCAACTTCAATTCCCTTTCTAGAAATCAAATAACATAGCACTATGCCCTCATTGATCATGAAATGACATTTTTTAAGTTTAAAATCAAATTCCTTTCAATGCACCTTTTCAAAACTTTTTCAAGACTAGTAAGGCAATTATCAAAAGAATCACCATAAATAGTGAAGTCATCCATAAAGACTTTCATGCATTCCTTTAAAAATTCACAGAAAATAGCCATCACACAATGCTGGAAAGTCCCTGAAGCGTTGCATAATGCAAAAGGCATCCTTCGATAAGTGAAGGTACCAAAAGGACATGTAAAAATGGTTTTATCTTGGTCCTATAATGCAATAAGTACTTGAAAGTACCCCGACAAGCAATCCAAAAAATAGTAATGAGATTTTCTTACAAGTCTCTCAAGCATCTAGTCAATAAAAGGAAGAGGGAAATGATCTTTTCATACATCATCATTTAATCTTCTATAGTTTATACACATACACCAGGAATTTTGCACTCTTGTAGGAATAAGCTCATCCATATCATTTCTAACCATAGTGACCCCATTCTTTTTAGGCACTACTTGTATCGGACGAACCTACTCACTATTAGATATAGGATAAATTATCCTAGCACTCAGAAGTTTGTTGATTTCTTTCTTAAGCACATCGAGGATAAGTGGGTTTAGTCTCCTTTGGGGCAGTCTCACAAGTTTGGAACCCTCACTCAGTAGGATCATATGTGTGCAAATAGCTGGACTAATCCTAGGTATGTTCGCTAAAGTCCTCCCTATAGCCCTCCTATGCTCTCTCAACATAGCTAGGAGTCTCTCTTCCTCACCGTTAGACATGGAATTGGCAATTATGATAGGTAATCACTCATTAGACTTAAGAAAAGCATACTTTAAAGTAGGGGGTAAGGGTTTTAATTCAATCTTAGGAGGTTGCACAATAGAAAGGATCAATTTATAAAGTTCAAGAGAGACTAGATTACTCCCCTTTCCTTCAACCAATGATAGTTCAGGTTTTATACAGTCAGCTTTACAATTTCCATCTATTCTAAGCGTTGAACTAACCTCAGGTTGATCTATAGCAGTAACTGCCTTGGATAAATCCTTCTGCAAACCTGAATCATTGCAAGACAATAACTCATTCAAGTATCTTAAGGTATGAGAAGAATTAAATGTAGATAAGTCAAAAGATGTAAGGGATTGAGAATAATCCATAGAGTCAAGGCGTCTTTGCATCAAATGAGCAAGTGGAATATATGAAAGTGGACCATCTTTGTTATCTTCAGTCAGACACTTTTGTTGCAGTGAAACAATATCATCAATTTCCATGTCAATTTCAGCCTCCACAATGCCAGAATCACCTACAATATCATCAAAAAAACCTTTCTCTAAGGGGATCATCACTCACAATAGAAGGAATAGAACTCACACATAAGTTAGTAGATGATACCATTGCTTTGCAATTTACAACTGCACAATTAAGGCATATCATGTCACCTCCATATGAGCAAGTGGAGGGAAAAGAATAAAGAGATGAAAAGGAAGAAATGGCGTCTTCCTCATTATTAGAATCAAGTGAATTCAATTCAGAGCCAAAAGAATCATCTTTTAATTCAACTTCAGGGGAAGCATCATCAACATCAATATCAATCATGTTAACACCCAAAAGTGAGTAATCTTCATAAGGATGTTTCATTGCTTCATACATATGAAAACAAACTTTGTGATAACCTACTTCCATTATGATGGTGCCTTCTTTCATGCTAATCATGGTGTTGGCAATCCTTAAGAAAGGTCTACCAAGAATCAGGGTCATGTCATGAACAAGTTCAAAAGACATGTCAAGCATATAAAATCAACAGGAAAAACTAAATCCTTAACCTAGACCAAAATATCCTCTATAATGCCCTCAGGATACCTAATAGACCTATCAGCCAATTGGAATACTACAGTGGTAAACTTAAGAGTCTTGACTCCTAATGAAGTATAAATGGACTTAGGCGTGACATTAATAGCTTCCTTACATCTAACAAAGCTCCCCCTATAGTAACTTTACCTAAAGTGCAAAGGATAGTAAAGGATCCAAGGTTTTGGTATTTCACAGGGATTTGAGGTTTAAATAGGGTAGACTTATTTTAGCTCACTTGAACTCTTTCGTTTGGCCTAAACTTCCTTTTATAGGTTCATAGATCTTTAAGGTATTTGGCATAAGTAGTAACCCGTTTCATAAGATCAAGCAAAGGAATATTGACTTCCACTCTACTAAACAAATCAATAATTTCTTTTTCATGCTTAGTTTCAATGATTCTTTTGCTCATCAAATATGAATTAGGAAAAGGAAGGTCGTTAAGATTTACCTCCTTACGATTGGTTTTACTAGCTCCATGTTTGCTTGACTTAACATGCTCCCTTGCTGTTGCTTGCTTATGGTTGCTCTTAGCATTTGTTCCTTTGCAATTTAAAATTGTGGACTTCTTTTCAGCTAATAATGCTCTCTCCTTAAAGTTTTCAGAATTCTTTACCCTTGCAAGTGTGGGAGGCAACTCATCACATTTAATCTCCTCCTCAACTACTTCCTCATCTTGGTCACTAAATTTCTCTTACTTCCCACTTCAAAGAGTGATGGAATTCAAGCTCTTAGGCTTTATAACAATGTTTGAGGGAATAGTGCCACGACTCCTAGCTTGTTGCTCACTCATGTTATTAGATAGATAAGTGACATAGGAGTTGATGTTTTTGGTCTTTGTCTCCTATTGCTCCATTCTTTTCTCTAGGGCATTGAATCTGGCAGCATTCTTAGAAGAGTCTAGTTGAATCAAAGAAGCTAGTGAATTGAACTAGTTGTCATTAAAGGTCCTCTCCTCCTTCATCAATTCCATCATATTATGCAAAAACTAATTTGTATCTTCCTTTTTTGGAACGATTAAAGCTTGCTGTTAGTTTTGGAACTGGTTAGTAGATGGACCAACCCCTCTACCTCACTGAAATATGTTTAGAGGTCTACTTTCTTCATTTCTCCAACCAAGTTGAGGATTTGCTTTCCATCCCTCATTATATGTATTAGAATACAAGTCCCACTTATAATTTCGCGGACCTTAATAGACAACAGATACCTCTTCATAACAACTAGGACAGACACTAGAAATATGCATCACAGAACCATAAATTTCACAACTTAGTGGAGTAAGATCCATAGGGGTTGGTGGATGATGCACACTCATATTTTTCAAATCAGTAATAATGAGGGATAGTTGAGTAGTCATTTTACTCTCCAAAGAGTTGACCTTAGGCTCAAGAATTTCCATTTTTCTATAGTAAATTGTTGAAGCTCCCAACTTATATGCTCTTTTAGTGTCCCTAACACTATACTATTGGTGATTTAGAGCCATTTTCTTAACTAGTTCCCAAGCCTCTTTAGCGGTGAGGTCTATCAGTGAACGTCCTGAGGCTACATCCAACATACCTTTGTCTTGACTCTTTAGCCCATCATAGAAGTACTACACAATTGCTCATTTGGTATTTGATGGTGAGGGCATCTTGACAATGGATCCTGAAAATGGTTCCAATAATCATAAAGGGACTCATCATAGTCTTGTCGTGCAGAGTAAATCTCCTTTCTCATTAATGAAGTTTTGGAGGTAGGGAAGTACTTCTCCAAAAATGCCTTTCTCAAATTTCCTCAACTGTGTTAAGCATTCGCCATGTGTCTGGGAAGGCTCATGTACTACTCCCTTGCTTTACCCTCCAAGGATAGGTGAAAGACTTTCCATAACACTTGATCTAGAGAAGCACCCATCAGTTTCATTCTCTAACAAATCATAGACAGTGATTGTAAGTGAATGTATGGATCTTCTCCTATCAATCTATGAAATTTAAGAAGAGAGTTAATAAGAAATATTTTAACCTCAAAATTCACATCAAAATTAGGGCACACATCAGTGAAATGATAATAATTGACTTCAATAGTCCTCCTTCTGTGGTTACCATTGTTCTCACCAACTCACTCCTACTCCCAATTACCTCTGTTATCACCATTCCTCGATTGGTTAGCATTAAGGTTAGGGTTTTCTAGTTTAGCTAGGTTTTCAACCATTATCTCACCTTCTAATGATCCACTCCAACTGCTTGATAGGTTAGACACCACTGAGATATTCTCCTCTTCAACGACTACCTTGCTTATCCTTTCTACTCTCTTCTCCTATCTAATTTTTCTCAGACTTCTCTCAATTTTAGGGTTTAAGGATAGAAGTTTGGTTTTTTGGGGCATGCAAGGGAAATTTTGAACAAGAATAAAAGTGAACAAAATTGTCTTGCAAGCTTACAAAGTTAATTAAAAAGATGAGATGTGATGGATGCAAGTGTATGAGTGTGTGAAAGTATGTATGCACAAGTAAAGAAATGTTCAAAGTTGTTCAAGAAAGTTGAACATGGTGAAAGTTTGGAGTTAGCTGTGGTGAAAGTTTCTCGAGAGGAATTCTTGTAAAATCTTGCAAGTTATCTATAACAAATTTTCACATAAAGTGCAATCTTGGGCTCTAAAATATACAGATGTAAAATGCTAAGTATGAAAAATGAAGAAAATCAGTATCTTTGTTTGTATTTCCAAAAATTTTGATACTGTGCAAAATGAAAACCTATACTATTGATAAGTATGAAGCTAAGCTATCTAGAATGCAATCTAAAAAGGCTCCTAACCCCACTTAGTAGTAAAATGACATAAGTTAACCTAGAGAACCAATTTCTTGGTTCCCCAACAATGGTGCCATTTGATTTACACCTTGGTCGTTAAGCCCTTAAGGTTAAATCAAAATAATCCAAGCATTGCACTATAAGGTGCAACCTCGGGTCATTCTCTTAATCGGAACCTAAAATGAATGGACCTAAGTTAACCTATATGTCATGCTATGCAAGCTAATTGGGAAAAAAGGGGTTTTAATTGTTGAAATCATTAATAGAACTAAATTGAATTGCAAAATGTATTTTTGAATTTTCGGGATATAGAAAACAGAAAGATGAAAACAAGAGATTAAACAATGATACAATCCTCTTGAAAATGAGTTTTGGCTATCATAGTTCAAAATTGATTTTTGTGGGAATAGAAATCACTAAGCTTCAAAATGGTAAACCTTAAAGTACTCTTTAAGTCTAGGATCTTAATCAATGGGACTCCATTTCTTAAGATCCTGTTACGTGTTCTTAGTGTGTGTAGTAGGATCAATAAATGGAAAGGTTAAATGAAATCCACAATCAACTCAATATCAAACATAACCATGCAAGATAAGAGAGAATCAAGAAGATCACAAATGGACATATATGAAAACTTCATATATTTAAGCTCAAAGTTCTACATAAACCATCCAAACTACACATAATGAATATCCAATATTTGATTTAAACTATAATCAAGTATCTCAGCTACAAATTACAAATCCTAGACCTAAGAATTTATAAATTTATAGCTAAATCATGGATTAAACTACTCCCCTTTTAAGCTCATTGAACTCCAGCCATTGCTACATCTTCAAGAGAAAAAGAAACGCCTAGCCACGCATTGCACTTGAAATCTTCAGAACTCAGAATGAATCTGAGCTACCCATGGTGGAGGTTTGAAAGTGGAAAAATGGAGGAAATGAGACAGAGATGAGAGAAAGATGATAGATGATGAGAGATGACTTTGTAGAGGCTGCTTCCTCAGTCTTTATGTCACTTATCCAGAAATAGGGTTTCAAAAATTAGTTTTGGGTCGGTTTGCACGAATGGGTTAGTGAAATTTCCAAAAATGGTTCAGGTCTAGGTTGTTGATTTGAAGGTTCACCACAACGAAGGAGTGACTTTGCCATGGCGAACTTTTTCGAGAGCTCTTTGGCAATATTCCCTAGTTTTATCACGGGGAAACATTTTCTTTACTGTGGCAAACTTTTCCTGAGAGGTCTTCTTACTTGATCTTGTGACTTCCAATTTCTTGTTCTTCACTTTTGGCTCTACTTTTTGAGTGTCCTGCAATGAAAAGCAAAAGTTTACAATATCAATTGTCCTAGAAACCAAGTGAGTGTAGTTACCAACTAATTATGAAAAATTTACCCTCAAATTACATGAATTCAAAACAAGTACTCTTAAGCTAAATTAAGCACAATATCCAACAAAAAGAGTCAAAAAGTATAACAAAAACCATGAAAATATAACTAAATAATATGAAAAACTTGGGTTCAACCAAACTCTTACGTGAGGTGTCCATATATAAATAAACCTATCATTTAGAAGAAATTTCACTTATCAAATACAATAAAAAATCAAATTAACATAAATTTATCAAAAAATATTTTAAAGCATTATTCACCTTAAGATATGACTTTAGAAAGTCCAAGTGTTTTTAATATAATGTATTGTGATAGTTATAAAATCTTTTTTAAAGTTTCTAAATGTCTACATATAATAGTCGTTTATTATTAATTGACATCATCTTTATGCACTCTTCCAAGCATCGTAAATTTTAAAGTTATCCTTCTTAGTGGTATTTTACATAAGGATCTTAAAAGTCAGTTAAATTAAATTAACAAACTACTAGAAAATCAGGATATGATCTAATTTTGACCATAGCGAAATAATATCAATTTTTTTTTTCATATTTTGATTTCCTTAAAAGCAAGATCACTTTAATTCTATAATATGATTAACACAAAATCATAATAAATCATGAATCTTAATTCACACCTTATTTCAAAGCTTGATCCTTTTCTTATCGTATCCTATGAACTGCATCTAAAGTTGATCCATCTTAACCACTATAGCTGCATAAGTGTTTGACCTCTAACGGTATCTACAGAACTGGTTGAGAGAACTCTGTAACTCTTGCAGAGAGGATTAAGTAAGAAGTGCAAGCTCTAGTAAAACTTAAGTCTATTTAAAATAAAATTTAGATATTATAGCAATTTAATTGAAATTAAATTAAATTCTAATTTCAATTAAACTTCTAATTAAATACCAGTTATGCCTAAATAAGATCCAATATTCCATATTGACACTTATTTATTAAATGTCTCATATTTAATAACAAAGTTTCTTAAACTTTATAATCAAATCCAACTTGATTAAAATATTTTTACTCTTTTCAAACCATTCTTTATGTGAGATCCATTAGATTTTGAAA
>JAOQMP010103127.1:0-14905 GCA_027563575.1 Erythroxylum pedicellare
TAATAATAATAATAATAATAATAATAATAATAACAACAACAACAACAACAACAACAACAACAACAACAATAACAACAACAATAAGAACAACAACAACAACAACAACAACAACAATAACAACAATAATAACAACAACAATAATAAATAATAATAATAATAATAATAATAATAAGAGCAATAACAACAACTAGAAAATTATGACCATAAATCAACCAGAAAATTTGTAGATAATGATACATTTAAACATATAATATAACAATTCAAATCAAGTTTAACAATACAATTCAAAATGAATAAAACAAATCGACACCATCATTTAAAGAAAAAGTTTTTAATAATCTAAGAATGACGTCTAATTGTCATTAAATGTTTTCTTGTATAGAGTTAGCTTCAACATCTTAAAATATATCTGGAGGTATAAATTTGGAATCTTGATCGATGATGTTAAAAGCCGAGTTGCCAATTCTGTTTCTTGGATATAGTTATGCAATGTAAAAGCTACATAAATTATTCTATTTTGACCCATTAATGAATACTTAGGCGTTTTCTTCAATATCTTGCATCAAGTCTGAAGAATATTGAAATCCCTCTCAATATAACTTCTCATTGATGAATGAGCTTAATTAAAAATTTCTCGATATCCTCTTAGATTTGCACTATGAAACTCTAATTGATGATACCTTGTCTTTGGGTAAGGTTTTAAATATCCTTCTCTTTTCGGACAACCTTTATCAACCAAGTAATATTTACTTAAGTGGCCATAGAGGCAATATAATTAGTAAGAATGATATCATAAAAAGCCTAAAATATGAATAACAATTCCCACAAATCTTAAAATAACCTGTTGGTGGTTTTGAAAATTTAAGTTTAAAATTACTAATTGTATCAAGAAAATACGAGAATCATGTGTTGATCCCTCTTAACCCGCTAAAACATACGTGCATAGTAATTCAAAGTTGTATGCTGTCAATACATTTGTAGTTGTTATTCATTCTAGTCCTATATTGCATTTGATCCCCCTCTACAACAACAACTGCTATATGTGTACTATCAATAGGCTTAATGCAATCCTAATATAAAACAATAATCATAAGATGATAAAACAACCATTTTCATGGCAACTATAATGAAGAGGGAGGGGGAACATATTCAATTAACTTAAAATTTGGCATATATCTAGTATCATTGGCAATTTATAATTGAATCTCCTTGAATTTGAGATCTTTTGATATGAGTATATCCCTTGAAATTCCATCCATGAAACTTAAAATTTCTTTAAAAACTTTACTCACAGTTTTACTAGAATGTTGAAAGTGCTCTTAGTTTCTCTATTAAGGGCACCTTTATTTAGGACATGTACGAATAAACTCACTTTCTCTAAAATTGATATCTTATCCAAAGGATTCAAACTATAATTGGTTTCCTAAATCATGTATAATTAACGAAATGTATTTTGATTCATAATGTATTAAAATTTAGTTTAGGGAAATAAATAAATTTGCTATAATAAAGTAGATAAATGAAATAGAAATTCTATACGGTCCGACTTAGCTTATGTGAAAAAAGAGGTCAAGAATTTTCACTGTAATAAATTCTGTGTAATATGCTATATGTGATTTAACATTTAAATTACACTCAAAATCTCACACAAAATATAATAGAATTATATTTTTCTCACAACTTTCTTTCTAAATACCTTCATATCCTTTGAACTGGAAGTTGATGCATCCGATAGTTAAAATAGGGACTATTTATAGGCAACTTTATGATGAAAACCTTGAATCATAACAAGAAAATAAGGTCATATACTCGTAAAATTCTAAGGGAACATCAAACCAAAAGCACTCCCATCATTTAACATCAACATAATAGGCAATTCATCAAACACCTCATATGCATCATAAATTCATCCCGACATTATAATCAAAATCACGTCTTGTCCCTTCCATCACTAACATATATACATTAAAATTATTTTCCAATCATAGAATACCCAAATAAATAATTGTTATTAAATACCTAAATACATCTAACATCACATGAAATAATAGAGATGAAAGGTTGTAAGAATACCTCCATCGAAGGACACAGTGATAGTGGTTGGAGAAGACAAACGTCGACAAGCAAAAGAGGAGTCCACGACAGAGAAACTGAAGAGAGGAAAAAATGATTGAGAAATTGTAGGGGAAAGAGGAAAAATGAAGAAGAAGACATAGGGGGAGGGGGTCTTTTGGGTGGGTTAAATGTAAACGAAAACGACGTCATTTGGTTTAACACTGACGTTGTTTTTGTTTTATTTGAACGTTGTAACTAAAGTAAACGATGACGTTTATCTTGAAAATTTATCTACAGAATTTATCGACAGAAATTCTTTCATCTATAAACTCAAAACTTTTTTATTCTACTAATAATTCTCGCCTTCTTTACTGACAGTAATTTTATACCATCGCAAAAATCTATCAAAAATTTTATCGGAATAATTTTCCTTTACATTTACCGATGTATATTGTTACTGTCGCTAAATGAAAATTTTCCTGACAATGTTACCATCAGAAGTTAATTTTTTGTTGGTAATTTGCAACGATTTTGTTTCCGTCGATAATTTTTCATCGCTAATTTCTAATTTTCTTGTAGTGATCCTAAATGTATTAAAACACCATTTTTCATGACCAGTCAATAATTCATTCATTCATAGTTCTCCTATTAGATAAGAAGCTATGCATGGTTCCTTGTATATATAGCTTAAAAAATACACACTCATATTACCTGTTACATATGGAACCAAATCCTAAAACTCATTCTCATTGCCCATATTTTGCTCAATTTGTAGAAGTTGCTTAATTTGAATAACATTATCATTCGTACCTACAAATTAACAAGTAAAATTATATTATAAATAACAAGACACTTGTATGTCTAAATATAAAGAAATAAATAATATAACATGTAATAAATTATAGATTACCAAAAAGATAATATAATATAATAAAACAAGCTAACCAAGTCAAACACATCATGTCAACATAAGTGCACAAATCATAAGAACAATGAACTAAACATAGTAATGCATAGAAACTATGTTTAATTTTTTTTATAATCCTCATGCTCATTCATAAACTTTACGTGTTCAAATCTCTTTGTATCGTATGGTAAATAGAAAAAAGGGACCTTCTTTGCGGATCTTTAATCAACATGTAAGCAAAGAAAATTCAGGAGCACCAGTCTCTAAACCAGGCAAAGCATGGTTTTCCCAAACCATATGTAACATCATGATATGACGCACCATCATTAATACTCTAGGATGCACCAATAATCATCATGTTCAACATTTTCATAATGGAAGTATTCATCTCTATTGTTGCACTTTGTGTCTCTTGAATGAATTGTGTCTTATTGTCAAGCCTCCTATACATTACTGCAGATCTTCTTACTCTTTTAGTGGAATCAGTTTTTGCACTTTAGTTACTTTGTGAACTATCACTTTTCCAAAACACTTTTACTTCTTCTTCCATCACTCCCTTTATCATGTGTAACTTGAGGGGTAGCAACGGGAGTAGCTGTAGGGATCGGGGTATGTTCTCTCCACTCCTCTTCCTAATCACCAGTTATATTATAATTGTTTAGATCACTAGTCTCATCCATATTGTGATGATTATGATAGCCTGATAATTGACGATGAGCATTATAGCTATGAGGTGAAGAAGGAACATATACTTCCTCAACTTCTTATTGTCCTTCTAGAGGGTCAACCACAAAACAAAATGTAATCTCCCCTTGGGCCAAACATCTAACAAGTTGATCCAACTTACATTCAAGGTCTTGTTTAATCCCTTTCTCTTAAATGTTTTAAAATTGATTTTCTCCTATAAAAATATAAATAACTTAAATATAAATTATTTAACTAACTATTTAGCATTAACGTAAAAGAAATAACTTTAAAGGGGGGCTACTATAACATCGACGTACCCATTAGAAGGATATATGGATGCCACATAAAATAGTGCAAACAAACCAAAGCTTATGAATTCTTCCTTAAAACATTTCAGGCAAACATACATGATATTACATTGCAAGCTGAGTTACAAACAAAATACATTACACCCATTGAAATTATTACAAACTTGTTTTAAATCCCAATCCAAACTGAGATATAGTTATTACAAACTTACAAACACATTCACATTTATACATATCAGATACAAGCTAAAATCAAACTCAAAATTACATTATGATCAAATCAAATCTCAGACTCCTATGGCCATTGCGGTTGACTTGTCCCAATCTTTACAAACATCTCTTAGAACTTACACGGGGTAAATCTACCGTGCTAAGCATATAACTTAGTGAGTAATAACTAAACTATGCATAAACTGATGATCAAATATATTGAATCAAGTTATAGCATAAGAAAATAATGAATTTCGGAACAGATTGCATAGATAACAGAACTGAGTATCAAAAGAAGGCATAATCCCTTCAGATCAAAATATAATTTTATTTATATCAAAATCTAACATGTATCAGAACACAAAATTAGATGACTACTAATCTGTAAACAGAATTGGGTAACGGGAATTATACAAGAGATACCATGATTGGTATAATAGAACAGGAGAGACTTATGTCTCAATAACAAATAACACTAAAGTGTCAATGACAGGAGACACCGAAGTGTCAGTAACAAGAGACATCGAAGTGTCATAGGAGCAATTGTAGACTCTTCTAGGCATGCCTATTTACCCACAACTAGGACTTAACAGTTTCAAAAGTAAAACAGGTTCATACATTTAACAACTCGGACATTCCCAATTCAATACACACATATAGCATAAGTCAAATCAATTCAGTATCAAATAGAACAAATGAAGATGAGACTATCTTATTTTACTCACACTAGCTCCCTTTTTTCTTATTGCCTTGAAGTCCCAGCAATATCTAGAAGCAGTCGTTCGATGTGCTCGTCTATATGCAATCATATATAGTTTCATATTACTATATTGCTCAATTAACTAAATAAGCACATTTAAGAATGTATCATGTAATATACATGTTCAATGACAAATTCTCGAGTATATTTCCTTACTAAACTGATGTAAACATTAATTGTACTTAAAAAGTTCCAAAATTCATACACCCAAATATTATTCCAGCTTTTGCTAGAAGCACCTCAATCTGGTCAACTTTGCATAATCAATAAGATCAAGAAAACGATGTATTTATGCAATATTTTCTTCTAGAAAATTGTTCCTCTATATTAAGTTTATAATAATACTAAGATCATACAATTTGGTTTGTTATCCAACGGGTTATGCTCAAAATACTACAGACTATGTACATTTGAAATTTTGGCAAATGTATAATCATGCATTCAAGTTGTACACCTCATAACTCTCAAATCAAATATCCAAAAATTACAAAATTTATACCAATTGAAAGATAAAGGAATAATATATAACTTTTATAGAGAAAACTTCGTCTAATTCAACCTACATCAATATAGTTTATTTAATAACAATAGGATATGATTTCTGTCCTTAGTAGTGCTATAGTTGAAGCCAAGACTCAATTTCAAGATAAATTTCAAGATCTTTAAGGACAGAATTCAAATTCAATTTGTTGTTAACATTTGTATGCAAATGTTTCTAGGTTATTTTAAATAAAAAATCATCTCATTTGGACCTCTACGGATCAAGTTATAATCAAAATACCAAAATATGTTCATTATAATATCTCCAGTTTATAATATTCCAGTACATACCATCAATTTGAGTCAATTAATATTTTTATAATCAATCCAGATGGCTCTAAATTTTTATGAAGAGAAAGAACTATGTCTTAGGAGTCTATTGGTTCAAGTTCCAAGTCATTTGGAGATCGGATGATAAAGTTGTGGCTAAAAGAATCAATACATTTTGATTTTGAAAAAACCTTCGAGTGCAACTCCTCTTCTCTTCTCTCTCTAACTTAACAAAACACAGAATTTTCTTCTTCTTCACTGTAAGCTGTAGACTTCTTCACTCTTCTTCCTACTCAATTCTTCATTGTACTCCATTTCTAAATTATATTTTCTACATTTCCACTCCCATTCCAACTCACTTTACTCTAAAACAACTTAAAATTCAACATTAATTACAAATACCAAAACCAGAAATTATACACAACCGTTCATCATCTTTTGCATTTGTTTACATCATTTCTACACTTATCATAATTCCATCCAATTCGACAAAATAGAAAACCTATTTACCTTTTTGTGATTATCCACTTCTCAGATTCTCATCAAACTTAATTCTCACAATCCTATAAATACTTTTTGCACAAACTCGAATTTTCACATTCATATAACTCATCTTATCAACACTATCACTGAATTGCGTCATACACAACTCATGCATGTATTCATTTCTAAACTGTAAAGCATCATCAAACTCATTCACAAAACCCAGAAGCTTAAACTTCACTTACTTGTTCTCATAAAATCACTAGTAGTGAGAGTGAAGGTCAAGGTTCGGTGAAGAATAAAGCAAGTCAAGGTTCACTGAAGAACAAAGTAAAATCGAAGAACAAAAAAGGAGTTACAGAATTTTGCCTTTCACAACTCATAATTATGTGCTTTAATATCTCATTGACACATGGGCCCATTGCATGTGGGCTATTTTTCATCCATATAGAAGTGCTACATGTCAAAATACCATTGGTCTATTTTTCCTAGTCTAAAATCCAAAATACCCCAAAATTTTGAAAATTTCCTAAAATTTGCCAAAAATTTTGAAATAATTCTAATAGTCTCCAAATAAATTTAATGCAAATAATCCACAATCCACATTTTAAGAGCATTTATAAATGAATTATACCCAGAAAATATCAATGAGTGCATGTACTCAAATATGTAAAGCATACAATGCACTGCTAATTCCTCAATATTCTAACCCCTACCTCCTTACTACCATTGATTGTTCCTTCATCATAGTCCCATCCTAATCCACTATTTCTGAAGACCCTAGATAACTTTCGTCCAATCAAACTTATTTTTAAGTTTATTTTTATCCCATGGTAAGTTAATCGCTTTGTGAAACTCTTCCTCCACCTTCTTCTATGGTAATCTTTGATAAATAACACCACCACATTTTCCCTTAGTTGAATATACTGGTTACAAATGTCACAAAAGATAATTATTTAATTTTTCCAATGAACCATGTGTATACTTTCTCCTTTGTTTCCTTTTTAGGATGGTGCCATCTAATCATACAAGATGAGAGAAGATTATATACTAGTTAATCAATTTGCAATTGGTTTCACTAGTTAGTTAGTTTTACTTACTTGAATGTATGATCACAACCAAGCCAAGGTCCTTTCAGCATCAAACAATAATAACATCATAAATCATCATCGTATAAGAACCTAACATTTATAATAAAAAAATAAAAATCATACAAATGATGATAAATGAACCTATTTCTAGTGATATATGCTTGATTGTTAATACATTTAATCCATTACACTTAGTGATTAATGCCTTAAAATGCTTAGGATACTCACTTTAGCTCATATTTGATTTTAGGTACATTTCGAAAGTAAAGGAGCTAAAGTAACCTGAAAGCATACTTATTGAGTCATCTTCTCAATGTTCATACTCTATTGTCTTCACAGAGCACGAAGAAGAAAAAGATTAAAGAAAAAAAGACAAGATAGAGAATAAAAATGTACAACACACAATTAAATGGGCAATACACAATTAAATGGACAAATGTTCATTTAACCTAGTTTCCACATTCTTTTTAACTTAGCTTTTTAAGGTATAAAGGATATGTGTGTGATGAAAATAGGGAGATTAAATAGGGAATGGGATAAATTGACAACATTGGAGGGAGCCACCTGTCCGATTCCACTTAAAAACTAGCTTTTGGAAAGATAAAAAGTTGTGTGTGTGTGTGACAACAATATGGAGGTGGGTTTGAATAACGAAAACCACAGCTCCACTCTTTGGTTTTAGGTCACCTGTCCCACTCTTTTTTTAACCTATCTTTGAAATAGAAAAAGGTGTGTGAGGATTGGAGAATAAAAAGGAGGTGATGGATGAAGCAGAAAGAAAAAAGATATGATAGGTGATGACTAGGAAATAAAACCAAGAGAGGGAGCTAATTTATTTTGTCCTCTTCGTTGTTCAGAATGGTGTGAGAGCTAGGGCAAAATGGGTGGAACCAAGATAGCAACTAGCAATTCATCATCAAATCACCTTTGTTGATGCAGTTGGAGGATAATAATCGAGAGAGGAGAGTGGATAGCATCCTAGATACCATTCATCATCATCTTCTCATCTATTTTAAGGTGGAACAAGGAGTAATGGACAACAACCATTCTTCATCAATTTCTCATTGTTTATAAACAAGAATGGAGGATACAGAGGCTGATTCTTAGAGAATAATGGAGAAGATGGAAGGTTAACATCCTAACCCCAGTTCAAAGATGAAATTGACGCTCAAGTTATAATTAAGCTGATAGCAGTTGTTAATGTTAAATTTCTTTTCAGATTGTTATTATTGTTTATGTTGATTGAATTTGGTTTTGTAAAGATAAGTCATTAATGAATCTTGAATCATTAGGAACAATGTAACTTAGATTAGTGATAAGGGTGAAATGCATCGTGTTTTAGGGTATAGTTTGATATGTGCTTATCTGTTTATTCGATTGTTTAGTACATGTTTTCAATAGAATTTTATTAGTTTGTGAATTATTTGTGTTTAAGTGTTTTTATGGTTTAGTACAAACATTTGAGATATTATTATGTCAGGTACTTTGATGTATTTGTTTGTGTTTCATGGTCAACAGCGAAGAACGAAAAAGTTTTGAAGAGATTTAGACTGAAACAATAGCCCACAATCGTGGCCCATCTACCACGATTGTGACAAAAGCAAAAGAGACAGCCCACAATCGTGGCCATCATGACAGAAGCATAAGACTTGGCCCACGATCGTGATTAAAAGCTTACAATTGGCCCACGATTATAGCCTGCAGGGCGACGTTCATGGCCTACGTTTGGCAGACATACAAACACATAGAAAAGTCGAGTTTTGAGGGATTTTTTAAACCTTTCGACCCTGAAAAAACCTTAGGGTTACCTAGAACACATCAAATATTTAAAGAATAAGACAAAAGGGATGAAGGAGCTTCTTGCATTAGCCATCATCAAGAAACCCTCGAGAGAGTTCATCGAGAGATTAAGAAATAGATGAAGGAAGAGAGTTATGGAGAAGAAGTCGATGCAAAGCACTTCCTAGAACAAGAGGTTTCCTAACGTTGCTGCCTCTGTCATTCTTTCAAATTTGGTTTCCAGTGTATTTCAATTTTATTTAATTATAGAGTTGGGATAACTATTGAGATAGGATTTTATGAATGTTAAGGAATATCTAAACTCAACTTTGCGTTGTTTTTATCTTTGATTTAATAAAAATCTAATTGTTTATGTTATTTGGATTCATTGTGATTGATTTCTACACTTATCTAATTCGGTGATAGACTAAGAGGGTGAATCGAATGAAAATAATTAAATTAGGCTAACAAGAGTTGGGTGATTTAATAAGAACGAGAAATCAATTAAGTCGGTAATTGTGTGAAGAGAGATCTTATATAAGTTCTCGGGAGTTTATTGGAAAACTTTATATCTAATTAGGGGTTGGATAAATTATAAATCGAGAAATTGCATTTTTCCATAATCTGATTAGTGTTTATAATTTAGGGCTATTGATTATAACTTGAGAGTGGGTAATCAACCCTAGGATTGTCCAGGACCAATAATCCGACATAATTAATTAGATTAGTGTTGAAGATAAGTAAAATTCCCCTTTCTCTCAATTGGTAGTTCCTTACGTTAATTCTTAATGTGTGTATTGCAATTTGTTGATTTGTTAATATTTTGTGATTAATTCTTGAATTGAGTTGTTTGATTGAATCGATTGATTGAATTGAATCATTGTTTTAGTTTAGTTAAATTTGAATTTCTGCAATTAGTTTTGGCTTTAGATTTTAGGATTAGATTAACCCTCATCGTGGGATTAACACCTTAAATACTACACAGACGACCCATATGCTTGAGGAATATCGAGGTTAAACTGTTAAAACTACACATATCAGAAAACTGTGATCAGTTAGATAACTCGAATGTGTGAGGTTACCTCCTATATTGATGCATTTTTCACTTCATAATGCAGCTTCCAAATTGAATCTATAGATCATATCCTAGGTTATTAAGTGGCTAGGTTTAATTAGTGAGCGTCTTTTAATTAACAACCCCCTTAATTTTATTTCATTTGCATTAACTATTTTCATTACAAAAATTCACTGAACATTCCTTGTGGGTACAATCCTGACTCGCCACATCTACAAGTTTTTAGTTTATAGAGTTAGGTAAATTTTGTAGTGCACTCAACATGCGCGATCAAATTTTGGCATCGTTGTTGGAGAGTGTGGTGATTTAATTTTTATTTTTTATTTTAAATGGTGTTTTGTGTCTATATTTGTTTATAATCATTTTTTCTTGTTATTTGTGAATTTTAAAATGTTTATTAATGTTGGTGTATGTAGTTACAAGATCTCTTGGTAGAGAACTTAAGTAACTTAATCCGAAAATTGAGAGAACACAACAGAGATTATGAAGAGAAGTAAGAACAACTTCAGAAGTAGAACCAGAATCTGAATCCAAAGAAATGATGGCAAATTTAAGAATGTTGAGGGAGTTGGCTGCACTAGACTTATCTTAAAGACCTTTATACATTATATTTCTAAATTTTACTGAGCATGTTACTTTTAAGATAAAGTCTGGACTAATACATTTGTTACCTAATTTTCACGGTCTTGCAGGTAAGGATGCACATAAGCATCTCAAGGAGCTCAATATGGTTTGTCTGAGCATGAAACCTCCAAGAATGACAGATGAACAAATCTTATTGAGGTCCCATTCTCACTAAAAGATGCAACAAAGGATTGATTGTTCGATTTACCTGCTGGGAGTGTGAATACCTGGCTAGAGACGAAGAGACTATTTTTGGAAGAATATTTTCTAGCATCAAAGACAACAAGTATTCAAAAGGAAATATGTGGTATCAATAAACATAATGGAGAGTCTTTTTACAAGTACTGGAAGCATTTTAAGAAGCTGTGTGCCAGTTGTTAGCACCATAATATTTTAGAGTAACTTTTAATCTAGTATTTCTATGAAAAATTAATACCGATGGAGAGGAGTGATCATGGTTTTCCGATGTGTGTAAGTTCTAATTAATAACTTGATAATCTGCAAGCACATGGGTCATTTGTGTAGTACATAAGGTACCAATCCCATGAGGAGGGATAATCTCATCCTAAAATGTAAGGCCAAACAATTCATAAAAATTCAAATGTAAGAAAACAAAAATAAGAATGCAATTCAATAATCAAGAATCAATCGGAAAACATTAACAAATTAGCAACTGCAACACACACTCAAGAATCAACCTAATGGAACTATCAATTGAGAGAAAGGGGAAAATTTTCCTATCTTTAACGTGAACCTAATCGATTATGAATTATCAGATTATTAGTCCTAGACAATCCTAGGGTTGATTACTCTCTCTCGAGTTATAACCATTAACCCTAAATTACAAACCCTAATTAGATTATGGAAAATTGCAAAATTTCAACTAACAATCTATCCAAAACCCTAATCATAGATGAAGTTGTCCAATATTGGGATCCTATGCGAGATCTCTCTTTAGACAATTACTGATTTGATTAATTTCTCATTCTTATTAAATCACCTAACTCTTGTTAGCTTAATTTAATTATTTTTCATTTGATTCACCCTCTCAGTTTATTAACGAGTTATGCAATCATAGAAATCAGTCATAATAATTCTAGTAAACATGAAACAATAAGATTTTATTAAATAAAAGAGAAAAACCGAAGGTGAGTATAGAACATCTCAACATTCACAATCCTATCATTAAACAACTATTTCAAATTATAGACAATAATAAAAATGGAATAATAGGAAATACGAATCTAAATGGAGACAGAAGGTAGCAGCGTTGAAAACTTCTTTTCCGAGAAGTAAGACGATGTCGGCTTCTTCTCCACTTCTCTCTTCCTTTTTCTCTTTTTCAATCTCTTAAAAATTCTCTCTAAGGTTTCTCTCTAATGTGGCTGACGCAAAAGCTCCCTCATCTTCTTAGTTTTATTCTGTTTATAAATTTTGTATTTTGGGTAGCCCTAGGGTATTCTGAGGTCCAAAAGATCCAAAAACTCCCTCAAAACTTGACATTTTTAGTGTCTACGTGTTTGCCCGAAGTAGACCACGACCGTGCCTTTACAGGCCATGATTGTAGGCCATATACAAGCCTTTTGTCATAATCATGGAAAGCAAGCTATGATTGTGGGTCGTGTCTTAGGGTTCTGTCATGATCGTGGTGAGTGGGCCATGATCGTAGGCTAACTTTAGTGCTTCTGTCATAATGGCTCATTATGCTATAATCGAGGGCTATTATTTCAGCCCGAGTGTCTCCAAAACTTCTCCGTTCTTTGATGTTGATCCTGAAACACTAACAAATACATCAAGGTACCTCAAATACATAATAATTAAGCATAAAGACTTGTACTAACCCATAAAACACTTAAACACAATTAATTAATAAACTAACACAATTCTCTACTAAACACGTACTAAACGATTAAGTTAACAATTAAATACATATAAAACTAAGCTGTAAATCATGATGCAATTCATACTTATCAAGGAGTTTGGTTGATGCGGTGAGTGGTGACACACTATGTGAAATGACTCCTATAATCTATTTAAAACCCTCAGTATACTACAAGTGCATAGGTCATAGGTGTAGTATGTGAGGTGTCGATCCCTAGAGGAGTTATTGATCCCTTGAGGAGTTGTCGAACTAATCTAATTCTAAGTTATCTAAGGCCTAAAGAGTTATTAAAATAAAAATGAAAATTGAACAGAAAGGTAAACATGTGAAGATGATTGAAAAAAAGTTAATTTGTAAAATTAACACAAAAGGAATCAAATATTTAGCACCACTAAATTCACTATGGGAAATCAAGCAAGAAATATTACCAAATTATGAGAAAGGGATTTATCCTATCATCAATACTAACTTAATCAGTTTTGTGTTAATTGGTGTCGGTTTTATACTATCAAAGGGTGGATTACTCTCTCTTAAGTTATAATCATTAAGTCCTAATTAATAAAACCTAACTAAGTTGAGTTACTAAAAATTTCATCTCTCGATTAACAATCAGCCTACAACCTAATAAGTTCTTAAGCCTTTTAATAAACAATCGAGTTTTACACGAGATCTCTCTCTGTATAATTACCGATTTGATTATTTGCATGGTCTATTGGGTCATTTAACTCACATTAACCAATCCAATGATTTTATCTTCAGTTTAGTCTCTCGATTTATTACCAAAGCATGAAGTTACAATAAATAATCACAACAACTAAATGAATTAACACAAAAACAACTAGATTAACATTGAATCAAGTTTAAATCCCTAAAGAAAAGTTAGAACATCATCATAAATGCCAAATCCATTAACATCATCATATCCATCTTACATATTCAAAAAAGAAAAATGAAAAAAATGAAAAGAAAATGTCAATTGGATGGGATCAGGATGGATCGAGAAAGCAGTAATAATAGAAACCTGCTCCTCTTTCCTATTCTTCCTCTTCTCTCTCCCTTCTTCTTCTTCTTCTGCTTCTAGGAATTTTGCCACAGTGACAAAAGTTAGAGCTCCCTCTAGGGTTCTTTCTATTTCTTTATATAGTCTTTTTCATTTTTTGTAAACCCTAGGGTTTTCCTAGGTCCAAAAAGTCCTAAATGTCCCTTGATAAATCGTGTTTCAAAGGATGTTAATGCTTTCTGTCGCGCAAGCCACGATCATGGCATTTCATTTAACTCTTTGTCACGATCATAGCTCCCTCGAACTGGTTCTATCATGATTGTGGCCTCGTGGGCCTGGGTTTAGCTCTAGGCTTCCTCAAATTATCCTTCGCTTTTTCATATCTATCCTTAAATACTAATAAATATTTCAAGGCATCTCAAATTCATAAAATTTAAGAAAAAAAGCATGCTTTAACGCATATAACACTCAGAACACAAACATTTAACTAAATAAAACAATCCTATCCTAAACATGTACTAATCATTCCATTTAACAACTAAAAACTTTCTAAACTACACACTAAAACATTATGCAAACTATCACTATCAACATCCCCACACTTAAACTTTCACTTGTTCTCAAGCAAAGACAAAGAAAGAAAAACAAAAACACACCAAAATATAAAACACTCATATATAAACAATGGTATAATGGCATTGAACTTCAAGAAACAAATTTAACTAAAAAGACAATCCTTTAAGTTGTTCTAACTTATTAACATGTGAAATCTATGTCTATGTGCTTTGGATCCATACAAAGTGGGACTTAATGTCATATTCATTCACTTCTATCACTTACATAAACACATTGATAATTATTTGGTCAATCAAGTCTATAACTATCCTTAAGTTGCTTTTTATAAGAAATCAAGCTATTCGCAAGATCAGTAGGATTTATTAAATAACACACTATTTTTTTTAATTTTATTAACATGAACTTATCCTTTTGATGAGAAGGTAAACATTTTTAATGATTGTCCCCTAGTTACTCAACTAGACCATGTTTTTATTAAGCGACTTAGTTAGAATGACATTATAGCTATTTGATGTGAAGGCAAACATTTGTGATGAATGTCCCCAGGTTACTAAGCTATATCACATTCTCAACTAGATACTAGCTCTATTCATAACCAATTTTTTTTTCCAAAAAAGTTCAACGGAATAGTTATTCATTTAAGATTTACACCATATAT
>JAOQMP010103143.1:0-14904 GCA_027563575.1 Erythroxylum pedicellare
AAATGATATGAAGAAATCAAAATCTAATTCAGTCTCTAAGACTTTCAATTTTTGGGAGGAATTTAAGTATAGTGTACTGTTTTAATATAAGAACAATTCAAAAATATTTGGGGCAATACTTTTAGAGTTCTGAACCAAATGGATTGATTTTGGTGTCATTAAAAACTTAATACAAGGGAGAACATTTTTTAGAAGAAAGTGTTATATCAAAATATTCAACGATATTTTTGGTAAGACACTTAAGCATAAAAGGCGTAAGGCATAAATGGAAGGACAAATGGGACATTTATCAATCATTAAAGGCATAAATGGAAGAAGTGTTGTCTTGCATTTTAAGAGGAGAGAAAAACGAAAATTTAAGAGAAGAAGAGAGAGTGTCATGAGGAAGAGAGAGTAATACGAAGAGAAGGAGAGAAAGAAGAGAAAACAAGCTAGGGTTTCAATTGTGTTAGCCTTCAAGAGAGATTTTGAGGTTATTCAAGAAGGGAAACAAGTAGAGGAAGAGAAGAGATTCCCTTTGAGCTAAAGATCCCTTCATTTGGTGAAGAATAAAGGTAAGATCATTTTAAAATTTTTAGATTTTTGAAGGATTTTAGTTCATGGTGTTTAGAAAATGCTTGGTTTAAGTATTATAGAACCAATTTTAGTGATTTAGGGATTTTTTAATGAAAATCCTATTGAGTGGGATTTTTGTTATTGTAGAAGGAGATCAAGAAAGGTAAGAGAAGCAAGAGTAGAGACTTTTGAGCAAGTCTTTAAGCAAGGAAATCAAGGTGGGTACATGTTTACAATAGAGTAAATAAACCACTCATTGTTTTCTTTGAATCAAGGAAGCTTAATGGTTTCAATTAAATCATTAATGTTGCATTTATTTGCTTCTTGGTTGGATTGTGAAATTATTATATGTTCGCTACATGAATTGTGTTGATCATTTTTTAAAAGATTTTGAAAATGATCCTTTTTGAAAAGATGCAAGTTTTGTAAAAATGTGCCAATTGGGCAAACTATTTTCAGTTCATGAATTACATGTTATGTGGGTTTGTGGTAGTCCCTCAAGAATGTCACGTGCACGTTGAATAAGTTAAAGGCTTCTCTCGCCTACCCGCTAGTGGCACGGAGCTCCTTCATGGACTCCCTCAAGTTCATGGCTACACAGGACTATCATGTGGAAATGTGTAGTGCGTCATGTTTATAGATCTACCCAAACCATTTTGATGTGCTTATGTTATGTTATCAAGTTTGGTGCATTCATGTTTTGTAACTTGTAAATTTTGGCTGAAAGCTTAAGAAACATGTATTTTATGAACTCAATGAAAATTTTCTGTGACAAGTCAAATGGTTTCAAAGGTTTTGGTTATTTTTCTGTTATAAACTGTTACCACGAGTTGTCAAGCTCACCTCCTTTCTGTCCCATCTTCAGGTGATAGTTAAGAGATTAAGTGATCAAGAGCTTAAGGTAACTTCTACAAATTTCCTATTTTTTAATTTTTGTAATAAGTCAATGTTGTGGCTTTTGATATGTAAATAAAGTTTTTCAAACTCTGTTGCTTTAGTAATGAACTGATAGATTGAAGTAGTATTAGTTGGGTATGTCCATATTGACTTCCTCGTAATATGGTTGAGTTGAAGTAATAAGTTTGTTTTGATGTTTAATTGTCTTGGGCACGCTACCCTTGTAAGATGATGCCTAATAAGGGTTCATGGAAATAACCCTATAGGAAAATTTTTGCTCAGTATCATGATTCTCTAGGTTTGGGCTCTGAAATTGCAAATGGTGCCCAACAGAGTTAGTATCAAAGGTCACATTTTTTTAATTATAACCTCTGAGTTGGACTCCGAAAACGGTGCCCAACATACTTTGCATCTCAAATTCTCTGATCAAGTTGAGCACTTGCATACCTTTGGTTCTTTAACTGCCTTGATATTTAGATTTGAGGTCATCCCAAATATCTTCAACAAACAGCATATTCATAATTCTTATAAAAATCACACTTGGCATAATTGAAAAAAGACAAGCATTCGCTTTGGACTTTTTTTTACTTTCTCTCTTTGTGATTCTTCAGTGTTATGTCTAATTCATTTAATATTACGTGTCATTTGATGCAGGTTTTGACGGCATAAAAACCTAAAGCTAAACTAGCACCATAAGTAGAAAGAAGAATAGAGGCTGGAAGAGACAGACCGAGACTAAAAAAAAAAACCAAGAACAAGAAAAGAGAAAAAAGAACAATGTTGGAGGTGAAGAAAACAGAGGACCAGTCGGTGGTGAGGAAGAAGAGAAGCAACTGATAGAGAGAAAGCAAAGTTAAATCCATTGGTAGCATCTAATCATCTGGGTGAGAATTAAGTAGAGGCAAAAGGTGAGAGTCGATGCAGAGAGCTTGAGATTGGTAGGAGACACACCGCTAACTCCCTCACCCAAACATTTTTTGTTTGCTCATTCTATTTTACTTTTATATCTATTTCATTATTGGATCTAAACTTATTACTCTATTAATTTTTTTATAGTTCATTTTAGTTTATCACTCTATTTTTTTCTTTAATACTTCTCTATTATTGATAATGGTATGATTTAAGTATATGAAGATGTTGAACCTTGTTTATTCTCTGATGGGCTGATTTCTTTACTTAAGAATTAATGAAACTATTTTAGTCGAATATATATGACTGAGTTACTGTTTTGTTGTCTTATTATTTGTCATAATTTCTAAACTTATTGGATATAATAGTGTGACCAACATTTGCATCATTTTGGTATTAAACGAAGGATCGTAAGAAGAAGTTTAATTTTAGAACGAGAAACTTTAGACACTTCAGTTATGAATTAGAAATATATTAATTTAGTTAGGTAATTATTAGTTGGGTTTTCATAATTGATTTAGATGATAAACTTGTTGAACACAAAAGTTAGATTTAGTTTATTATTTGAATTAATTTAGAACCCAATCGGTAATTTTAGTTGTATGTGTGTATTTATTTCTTGAAAAAAGTGAAATGGATTAAATAATAAAGAATTTTTATACCATGGATGAATACCAATTTGAAAAACATGTCAAGGTGGTAAGAAACAACAATTGAACTGAGTTTACTTGAAATCTTATTTTTAGATTCATAAAATTTTACATCAAACTTTTATAGTTGGGCAACCATAATAGAACTAACTAACAAACAAAAAATATAGGCTTGTATTGAATGTCGCTAGATAATTTAACTTGCTTGTAGAATTTTCGGGAGAGTTTTTTTTTTACTGCAACATACTTGATCAATAAGACTCCTAACCCAATTCTTACTAAGAAAACCTTTATGAAATTATCTTAAGCAAACCTCTTTCACTTCACTTGTAAATTTGAGAGTATTTGGATGCTTATGTTATATGCATCATTTAGGATGAGACAATAACAAATTTAAATAAAGGGGTCAAAAGAGGGTTTTTGTTGGGTCTCCTTATAGAAACAGAGGGTGGAAGTTTTTTGACATTAATAAGGGAGAATATTTAACATCACATGATTTGTTGTTTTATGAGAATCTGTTTCCTTATTCTATTTATATGAATACATACACTATTCTTGATACAGGTTTGTTTCCAATAAATACTAATAATGTGATTATTAATGATTTTAATAAGCTAACTAAGAAGATACAACTTGATTTTGGAACTCACGATACTATTGAGATGCAAAAAGGAGATGGAGACAGTTCAATTGTGATTCCATGGATGAGGGAGAGACACAAGGTGATGAAAAGAAAAGAAGGAAGAGGGAATAGAAATTGCTATATCTCCATATCGTTATGTGACTTTATGACTTACAATGCTCGATGCCTTCAAGACCCCATGTGTGCTTGCTCTAACTCCACGTCAGTTTCCTCAAGTATGAATCCTTACTCAATAACTTCTCTTCTAAATATAGTTGTCTCCTGGATGTTGTAACCATAAAGAATGATTCGATCTTCTTTTATGAGAGTTAAAGAAGAGAAATTACGAGAAGTGATGAGAAAAAAATTCAGGGCTAGAAGACAATGGTACTTAGAGCTTGGTAACTTTTCCCTTAGTAAGAAAGCAATTAGGTATGAATGGGTCCATAAGACTAAATTCAACTTAGATGGAACAATAGGATGTTATAAAGCTTGTTTGGTAATTTTAGGAAACATATGAAGAGAATTACTAAACTATAATGAGAAATACTAGACTATAGAAAGTTCACGATTTTGATAAGCCAACTAAAAAGACACAACTTGATTTTGGAACTCATGATACTATTGAGATGCAATAAGGAGATGGAGACGGTATGGTTGTGATACTATGGTTAAGGGAGAGAAACAAGGTGGTGAAAATTAGATCGTGATGTTTGTAAATGGGAGCAATAACCAAGCAAAGAGAGTAAGGGGGAGTAGTGGATCCAACCAAGAAGCAAAGAAGGGAAAGGGAACAAAAACTACTATCTATACGTATTATTATGTGACTTTGTGACTTACAATGCTTAATGCCTTCAAGACCCCACGCATGCTTGTTCCAACTTCATGTCAGTTTCCTCAGGTATGAATCCTTATTCAATAGTTAATTATGTGATGTGTTTTAACTTCTCTTCAAAATATCATTGTCTCTTGGATGTTACTGTAGAGAATGATCTAGTTTTGTTTTCTATGGAAAATAAGGAAAAGAAATGACGAGAAGTGATGGTCAAGGGTAGAAGACAATAATATTTAGAGCTTGGTAAATTGCCGTAAGACCAAATTTAACTCAGGCGGAACAATAGAATATCATAAAGCTTGTTTGGTTATTTTGGGAAACAGGCAAAGAGAAATACTAGACTATAATGAAACTTTTGTTCCCATGGCAAAAATGGTGACAATTATGACATTTCTAGCTTTACTAGTTCCAAGGAATTGGGAATTGCAATAGATGAATGTGCATTATGCATTTTGGTATGGTGATTTGAAAAAATAAGTGTACATGAAAATACCCTTAGGATTTTCAGCAGCTGACATTACAAAGGTCTATAAACTGAAGAAGTCACTTTATGAGTTATGCCAAACACCCTGATACTAGTTCTCCAAATTGGCTACCACCTTGCAATTGTATTGTTTCTATCAGTCATATTCAAACTAATTTTTGTTCATTTATGTCCAACATGGGGTGTAAATTAGTGTGTTAGTGTATATAGATAATTTGATTACTGCAGGAAATGATCCTAATGTAATTGCACAAGTTAAGTATTATCTTAGTCAATGCTTTCTTATGTTAGAGTTAATACGCTCTTAATATTATTGCTGAATATAGACTACTGGTAACAAAACCTACAACCATTCCAATTTAACGAAATCATCATTGTACAATGGTGAGTGGCACATTTATGGATTGTCTTGAGAGATATGAAAGATTAGTTGGGCAACTTACTTATTTAACCATCATACGACCTAAACTTAGTTATTATGTTCATATTTTGGCATAATTTATGTAGATCATGAGGAAGGATCATTGGAAAGTTGCATTACACATGGTATGATATTTGAAGGGAAATTCAAGACATGGTAGTTTTTTGCGATATGATAATGACCTCCAATTGTATGTATATTATGATTATGATTGGGGAAGTTATCCTTTAAAAAGTTACTCAAGTAGTTATTTTTTGTTTTTGGGGAACCTTACCCATTTCATATAAACTAAAGAAATAATATATTGTGTTCACGTCCTTAGTGGAAGCAGAATATCGCACCATGTCATCAGTGAGTTATGAGCTCAAATGTAAGGATGGCTATGGGTGGACCAGGACTAGGGACCGCTACTGCTGGGGCTTAGGCTTGAACTGAGATAACCAGGCTTGACCTTAAGCCTGATTGAGCCCAAGGTAGCCTAGCCTGAGTTTGTGCTTCACTCAGCGAGGTTTGAACTCTTCTTTTAAATTAAAATTGCAAAAATGATGTCGTTTTCATTAAAACCATTAATAAGCCATCTCAAAGTCTTCAATTCAGTGTGTTATGTTCATGTGCTTGCTAAAAAAAGAAGCAAGTTTAATGAAAAGAGAAAAGTAAGTAATTTTTTGGACTATAAAAATGAAAAGGTTATAAATTTCTCGATGTGAAGACTAGAAGGATTATAATTTGCAAAGATTTTGAAGTGGATGAGTCGACATTCAAGATTTTAAAAAATTAGTTATATAATAACCTAAAAAATGATGTTCGAGATTAAGTTTAGGAGGAGTAAATAATGCTCTAAAGTGTTTTGTTGCAATTAAAGATAATGACAATAATCTCAATATAGACTTGGATTTTTTAACTTTAAAAACTAACTCTCTTTTAAAGGTTTATACAAATTACAACATGGCCATTTTAAAACCAATTGAGCTTATTAAAGCTTCTAAATATGAAGAATCACATAAAGCAATGAAAGAAGAAGTTGAAATAATAAATAAAAATTAAAGATAGGAATCCACCACCAACCAAGGCATTAAGAGGATCTACAGAAATAAATTAAATTATGCTAATTCCATCTTCAAACATAAGACCATATTGGATATCAAGGGTTATACATAAATGACTTGTGTTAATTATAGCAACACTTTTACACTAATCATACATCATGACAAAATTAGAGTGATACTAGCTTTTGCTACCAAGAATTGTTGTAGTGTATTTTTTCTAAATGTTAAATCTATAGTTTTAAATAACATTCTTTAGGAGAAGATTAAATGCACTAATCTGAGAGATTTGTTGCCACGGTTCAAGATGATAAGGTTTATAAATTAAAGATGGCATTATATGAGATGAAGTAGGCTTTTAAGATCTATTATGATAAAATTGAATCTCTTTTGATTCGTCATGAATTCATGTATGTTAAATTATGAAAGATGGTAAATGATTGATAATTTCCTTATATGTAAATGATATGTTGATGATAGGAAGTAGCATTCAACTTTTAAAGAATTTCAAAAACAAAATGCAATAAGAGTTTGAGATGTTAGATTTGGGGTTAATGAATTATTTTTTAGGAATGGAGGTTTTTCAAAATTTAGATAGAGAAGAGATTTTTCTTACACAAAAAATTATGCATGAGATATTCTTTAAAAATTTTAAATTAGAATAAGAAACCAATTCCAACACTACTTGTTCAAAATTAGAAATTAACTTTGGGTAAAAGAAAAGATAAAGTTGATTATATTAATTTTAGAAGCACGATTGTGAGTTTACTTTATTTGAATGCTACACAACCTGATCTTATATTAGTTGTGGTTGGGGTAGAAGTATGGAGGATTCTAAAAGTCATATATGTATTCTCATTTAAGTTAGGCCTTTTCTTATAGAATTCAAAAAAGTAAGAGATGGAGACCCAATCAACAGAAATTGAATACATGTCTATTGCTGCTACAACAAATTAAGTTATTTGACCTCAAATGTTAATAACTAATTTTATGAAATAATAAATTGAGTCTACTCTCATTTTGTGTAATAACAGTTTTGCTATTATTATTTCAAATAATCTTGTACAACATGATAGATTTAAACACATTAAAATCAAATTTTGATTATATTAAAGAAGAAGAAAATAATCAAAACATCAAGTTAATGTATTATAAGATTGGGCTACAAATTATAGATATTCTTATTTAAACATTTCCAAAAGCAAGTTTGAAAAATAAAGAAACAAATATATATTTAAAAAAAGCCTAAAAAAGAAGTATTCAGTAAATAAAATTTATAAAGGAATTGTTAGTTTATTTTTTTGAACTTATGTTTATTTGAATTAGAATGTATTTTCTAATTTTTAGATAATATTTATGTTGAGTGTCCAACCCTTATTTTGAGACTTTTGGTGATCATAGATGGCTTCATGGATTGTGGGAATGACTAACAAGTGAAGAAAAGATGGAGAAATCTCTTCTGGGGAGACACACGGCTAACTAGGGTGCTACACGCATGAGTCTTAACTTACATAGTCGTATGGATCAACATGTAAGTCTTTATAAACATGTGAAGATGTGAAGACTTACATTGTAACATTCCATTCCCAAACTAAGGGGGTAGAGCCATAGATTTCGGTAATTGAGAAAATAGCAACGAGAGATTAGAAGAAAATGTGTTTTATGCTCATGCATTATATGATATGCACATACACGTGAATGTTGAACTTATGCACATTAAAATAATTATATATGCATTCATTGACATATTCCGAGTATAATTGTTTATAAATGTAATTATATTGAGAATTGTGAATTGTGTACATTAAGAATTAACTTGGAGAGTATAATTATTGACTCATAATTTTTGGTAAATTTTAGAAAATTTTCTAAAATTTTGAGTAATTTTTGGACCAAAAAAAATGCCAAATGGCAAAATAATAAATGAATGCTAGTAGAAATAAGAGTCAGATGGCAGTGGAAATTTTTATGAATGACATTGGGATTTAATGACAAGTGTAATTGAAAATTGGGAGATATTTGGATTGAAATTTGGAGACAAATGGACTAGTAGATTAAAAGACTAAAATGGGACCATAGGAAAGTGACAAGTGTCACTACCATTCATCACTTACTATTATTTTACCTAAATTAAAGGCCAATTTGTGGTCTTTTAATTGTCATTCATGACACCCATATGAAAGACCATCTTTCATATTAGTCTTTCATTTTGCCTACTACTTGTTTTCTTCTTCTCTTCTTTTCATCTTCTCTTCTTCTCTCACTCACGATATTCTCCTAACCCAACCATCAACATTGAACTTTGCTAACACCCTTCATCTAGCCACTCCAAATAATTACTTGTCTTCACTTTTTTGATGAAAAACCCACCTATTCTACTTGGGCAAGATGAAGATCATATATGTGGAGGAGTTAGGGTTTCTTGGAGATTCTTGAAGAAGCCTTAGGAAAAATCAAGTAAGTAACCCATCACTCTTCTTGAATTGATGAATGGAACATGTTTTAATGATAGTTAAGAGTTAAATGTTCACAAATTGAGGATGGGTTTATCCAAAAATGTGGGTGAGTAATAAGGGTAGATTAATGCCTTGCTTTTACATGTATGATGATTAATGATCCATAAGTTGGTATACAGATGTTGAGGTAGAATGATCATCAAAATGGTGTTAGAATGTGTGCAGAAAAATCAATGATGAATGGGTAAATATATATACTATGTTTTTGGGTAATGATCAAATATATATCATGAATTTTTTATAGATGATATTGAGTTAAAATGGAGTTAGAATGATGGGAAAATGAGGAGAAATTGAATTAAAAATGATAGACAAGATTAAGGTAGAGAATGTAGTAAGTAAAGAGTTAGAATATGGAGAATTGAAAGATGAGTCCTAATTGTGCTTTTGTGAAAGTTCGTCGCGGCCATCTCCTTGGTTTGCCTCAACCAACTTGCAGAATTTCCTCTCTGGAAAACTTCTCCTAGGCCAACTTGCAATAATTCCACTAAGAATTTCCTCTTGGGAAAAATTCATCATGCCTAACTTTTGGCTTCGCCCTGGCTAACTTTCCCTGCACAACTTAAACATGCTTCGGTATTTTGACAATATCTTATTTTGTAGTTATCCAAATGGAATGATTTTTGATTTGGAGTAAATTAGATACATGGCGCTACAAATTTTATAAAGAAATTTAATTTATTTCAGTCTATAAGAATTTCAATTTCTGGATGGAAGTTGAGTACAGGACACTGTTCCAATATAAGAACTATCAGAAAATGTTTGGGGTATAACTTTCAAATTTCTAACCTAATTGAATGATCTTGGTGTCATTAGAAACTTAAGAGATAGGATAACAACGTTATAGAAGGATTTTTTTCAAATTACTCTAGTTTCCTTTTCAAAATGTTCATGAAAAATAGACCCGAAGGTTTGGAACTTTGGAGATGTTATAAGAAGAAATGAGAGTTTTGATAATGTTTGATCTTATAATGTTAGAATAACATAAATAAGTCAATTGTTGATCTCAAAGTACCAAAGGCATGAATATAATGGAAATGAAAGATTTTCATATGATTGTAGTTGTGATTCAAAGGAGATGAGTAATGAGTATCTAGTAAAAGTGAATGATAATTGGATATTATGAAAGCAAATAATGCTAAAAATGAGAATTTGCTTAAGTTGTGAAATTTGATAATATACCCAGGATTGTCATTGAGCATGCATTGTACACATTTCCATATACACATTTATGCATAAAGGAATGCTTATAATTGTGCAATTATTAATGTGTGTGCAACGTGTGCATTGCATAATTTAGATATGCAGGATAAAGATTCACATTCAGACGTTTCCAGATCATAGAAGCTAATGCTAATCTGGAGCGTACTGTGAGTTGACCTAGTTGGTCTCATTTCTTTGTTTGTTCTGATTTCAATTTTTACATTGAATGACTACATATATGATTATTATGTTATGCGAATATGATTGATGTGAATGTGCTGATTTCGGACATTAAATGTCCAAAGAGCTTATTAAATGTGAGAACATTAAAGTGTTCCTTGTATGTGAATATGAAAGAAATATGTGTCTTCTTAACTTAATTTTTGAATGCTGGACTAAGGTCTAATGATGAACACGAAAGTGATTGTGAATCCGAAATCATGTGATTGATTGAAAATATGAGAATGTGATGCATTCCATTTCATGAATGCATGAAAGATAAAGACAGTTGTGACCGGAGTCGCCATTGAAAAAGAGTTTATAGCTCAGAAAGTGAAAAAGAGCCTCGGGCTCAGTTGTAAATGTACCCGACATCTACTAAAGGATATGGGACATTATCTGATATAGGTCGATATCCACTAAGGGATATGAGCTAGTAAATAGGCACTCAATCATAGCAAAGTGACAAATGAAAGTGAGTCTTATGTGCATTACATTTTAAGTGATATGTTTATTTTTTTTAAATGATTGAAATGATCGATTTGACTACTCTGAATGTGATGCTATATGTTAAATGAAGTGATATAAATTATGTGAAAATATGATATGATGTGTTATGAGATTGAGTGAGCCATCGAGGATGGTCACTCACTGAGTTTGCAAAACTCACCCAAAATTTGTAATATTTTTCAAACTCAGAAGAGTTATTCTGTTAGGCAAACGAGAGTATAGCCACTGCATTCAAGTAAGAGATAGAGGTCGGGATCAGTTTGCGTCTGCATAGAATTTTCCATTAATTTTTGTATCAAAAAATGTATTTCGAAATTATTGTACAATGTGTATGCGAATGCATTTATATTATAATGACATTACGATTGTAAGTGTTGTATCTGTAATAGGCTCTAGTGATTAATGAAATTCAGATGATTTGTGAAATGATCGTAACCCTTGTAAATTGAAAAAGTTTATGAATAAAAGTATGGCCCCGAATTTGGTTTCTGCGTACGCGTGTAATATTTTTGAAAAATTTGTACTGAGTTTTGAGTGTTTGATTAATTGGCTGTTCTAGCATGCTACCCTTGCGGGTTACGTACTCGAACATCACTTAAAATGTCGGGTACGTATCTTGCAAGGGAGTGGATGCTACATACACAGCACCCCTTTATGACTCCCACTCAGCCTGTTGCTGCCAGTCCATTGACCCCTGGAGCCCCCCTTGGAAATGACCCTTATGTCTACTCAACTCCCCAGTGGAAGTCATTACTTAGACACTATGCAATTCTAGGACCTTACTGCAACACCAGGTCCTTTGGACAATCTTAGAGTGCTGAATCCCACTGCAAAAATTGCTCGGAAGGTCTCTGATCAAACCACTATTGTTGGTAAGGAGCTCCCTTCAGATTTAGAGGAATTGGAATCGACCTATGTTCAGGCTGTTGTCGCCACGAAGAGTGCTGCTTGGAAAAAACGCAAGAAGAAAACCAAGGAGATCGTCTCCCCGGAATGTCTCCTCTAATATGAAACACGTGGGGCCTCAATGACCCCACTAAACGGATTGTGCTTAAAGACCTTATTCATGAGAAGAAGTCGGTGCTGGTAGGATACACCATAAAATTGGACAGAGGATCTTGACCCGGATTACTTGAAGGGATAGGATCCTCTGTCCAATTTTATGGTGTCTTATTCTGTCCCATGAATCTCAGCCATTCAGTTATGCAGGACCCGCGTTTATTTATGCGGAACTTACGTAAGATTTACATAAATAAATGGCTAAGATTCATTAGACATAATAAGACACCATAAAATTGGACAGAGGATCTGGACCCCGATTACTTGAAGGGATAGGATCCTCTGTCCAATTTTATGATATCTTATTCTGTTCCATGAATCTCAACTATTCATTTATACGGGACCTGCGTTTTTTTATGCGGGACCACGTAGAACCTACATAAAATTGAACAGAGGATCTCGACCTTATCAGTTTTTGGGTTCACCATGGAAGGCCTTATCTGAACATCAGTTCCGTTATAATGAGCATATTATTTGCCTTTATAACTCGGATCTGATCGACCTCCACGTAGAGGAGGAAAGTGATCAGCATCTCCATCTATCGTGTAAATTTGTCTAACATTTTTCGTGTTTTGTCCTTACTATGCTCTACGTAGCCAACCTTGCCTTCCAAGGCACTTCTTTGTGGCGTTGTCTGAAAAGAATTAATGATCTTGTTTCCACCCTTTGGATTGTAGCTGGAGACTTTAATTGTATCCTCCATATGCATTAGGTGGAAGGAAGGAAATCGTACACCATGGCTACCACTCAAGAGCTCACAACTGTCCTTAAAGAGGTGGACCTTACAAATATATGCTTGTACGATACTCCTCACTTGGTTGAATAACAAGCCAGGATCCTTGCTCATCCGAACGAAGCTTGATCAGTGTTTGGTTAACCCGGCTAATTGGCTTAATGATTTTCCCCAATCTTTTGTTTTCTTCCGGGAAAATCTAACTTCAGATCATTCTTACTTGCTCGTCCGTTGCGGGGTTGAGCGTAGGATGCAAGAAGCACCCTTTCAATTCTTCAATGGAATCACTCAACTTGCAGGCTTTCAGCACACTCTACACAGCTGTTGACAACAAGAGATTCCAGGTTATCTTGCTTATCAGTTGATTCAGAAATTGAAAACGGTGAGGACTGCCTTAAAGCAGGTCATTAGTGGTCAAAACCATAATCTGTCTGCTCTTTATGATCGAGTTTAATAGGCCCGACTGGTGTGCTATCACCATCCGGAGGATTGCACTAAGAGGGCGGTTGAGCGCAACCTCCTCAAGGAGTATCAATAGGCGCTAGACTTTCATCACTCCACTCTCAAATAGAAAGCCAGAATGAATGGGCTTCGCGGTTGCGATTCCAACTCTAAATATTTTCATGCTTCTATATTGGCTCGACGGAATGTCAATAACGTCTTCAGCCTGTAGGATAGCATCGGACTCTGACCCAGAGGCCTTTCTTAAGCTGGCACGAGCCTTTTTCTCCTAACTAATAGGACTTGCAGTGGTTGAGCCCCTGATGGACAACATGAAGAGAATGTTAGAGGGAGTAATCCTACCAGATCGCAAAACAACTCAGCTCTGTCCCTTCACCCTACAGGACATCCAATTAACAGTCTCCCAACTCCACCCTTCCAAAGCCCCTGGCCCAGACGGTTTCACAGCGTGATTCTTCCAAGACTTCGGACATAAGTGGCTCACTAGTGGCTGCAGTTGTGTCGGAATTTTTTCGAAATTCCATAATGCTATAAGAACTGAACACTACCTATCTCTGTCTGGTGCCCAAACGCAAACATCCAATTCACGTGGGGGACTTCCATCCCATATCATGTTGCCATGCAATAAAAAAGGTCATAGCTAAATTACTTGCGGAGCGATCGACATATAGGAGATAACATTCACTTGCTTCAAGAGCTACTGAAAGACTAGTCCTCTGGGAAACAGACTAATAACTGTATATTAAAGATCGATTTCTATAAAGCATTTGACACGGTACATTGGAGCTTTGTCTGCACCTTTTTGGACATTTTGGAAGTGCCACCTGCATTTGTTACTTGGTTGATGGCTTGCATTCGGTCCCCTACCTTGAATGTTTTAGTGAACGAATTACCTTCCAAACCGTTCAAAATCTTCCAGACTCCCGCAAGGTGACCCTCTTTCCCCATACATTTTTACCTTGGTCATGGAGGGCTTGTCTCGGCTTCTCCGCTCGCTTATCGTGGCTAATTGTAATTTCCAGTTCCACCAGAAATGTCACAGACTACAACTTATGCATTTATCCTCTGCAGATGATCTTGTCTTATTATGTGCAGTTGATACTGCATATGTAAACATTCTAATGCATGCGTCGGCGACCTTTTCGAAGTGGTATGGGCTTCGGATCAACATGGAGAAGTGCTATCTCATTGTCTTACTGATGTACACAATATAGTACTCCACTCTCACAAGACATGTACCCGACATCTTGAATGATATTCGAGTATGTACCTTGCGAGGGTGGCACACTAGCACACTCAGTCAGTCAAATACTTGAAACTTGGTACAAAATTTTCAAAATTAACACACGTGTATGCGGAAATCAATAATCGAAATGACCCATTTTAATCATAAACTTTTTCAATCATAGGAATATAATCATCAGAATTTCAATAGCCATTTGGGCTTATTACAAATACAGAATACTTGTAGTCATAATTTCATTACATTGCAAAGTTATTTACAAACATCTCCAATCTGGAAAGTTATTACAAAATAGTAATGCTTGAATACACAAGTTACACTAATTGCAGAAACTCTATTTGATACAAAATAAAGAAAAAAAATACAGACGCGAACTGATCCCGACCTCAAACTCTTACTTGATTGTAGTGTATACTCCCGTTTATCTAACGGGGTAACTCTTCAGGACCTAAATTTTTTTTACAAATTTTGGGTGAGTTTAACGAACTCAATGAGGTAACCATCATAGATGGTTCACTCAATTCATGCAACACATCAATACAC
>JAOQMP010103242.1:0-14893 GCA_027563575.1 Erythroxylum pedicellare
ATGTGAATGGTGTATGGATGATGTGAGTTGAAATTAGATATACGTGAAGAAGTTATCAACTTGAGTTGATGATTTTAAACATGAATTGTTGATATATATACATAAATGAAATGTTATGGAAAAGAAAGATAGGAATTATGAACGATGAGATGTAGTTGAATGTGATGAGACAAATGAGTTGGGATTTGAGAGTTTAATGAAGTCAATTTAGTAGCTGAATGGTTAAGCTTAGGACATCCCAAATTTGCACAATGTAAAATTTCAAGTCTTCCATAGGAGAAAAATTCATGTTTTTACTTCAAGAAAAAATCTGGATTAATCTTGGTTGAATTAGACAAAGTTGTCTTCTAGAAAGTTGTAGTTTATCTTTCTAGCTTTCCAACGGCATATAGTATGAAATTTTTAGACATCGGAGTTGAAAGTTATGGTCCTTATAAAGGAAGATGTTCAGGAGGATAGACTGTATCTTCTGGTGATGATGTGTCGTCTGATGATGAAGTATTGTCTAGTGATGACGTGTATCTTCTGTGTACTGGTGATGACATTTATCTTCTGTGTACTGTTTATAAACTTCTTTTAGGTAATGTTCATCTTGTATGTTTGGTCTAATTTTGACCCTATAAATGATATAATCTATCTTCAAGGTCTTCATAATAGTTGTAGATCTTGAAGTCTTCTTTCGAATCATCTAAGAATGACCTTAATCTGATATCTCTAGAGTAATTTATGACAGTTGTTCTGATTAATCTAACCCTCCCTCTGGTTTCGTCTGACCCCCTATCGTCTAGTCCAATTTTTGATCCTCTAGATGATCGAATCTATCTTCAAGGTCTTCATAAAAGTTGTAGATCTTGAAGTCCTCTTTCAAACCATCTAAGAATAATCTTAATCTGATATCTCTAGAGTAAGTTATGACAATTATTCCGATTCATCTGGCCCTTCATCTGGTTTCATTTGACCCTATCATTTGGTTCAATTTTTGACCGTCTAGATTATAGAATCTATCTTTAAGGTCTTTATAAAAGTTGTAGATCTTAAAGTCCTATTTTGAACCATCTAATAATAACCTTAATACAATATCACTAGAGAAATTCATGACAATTGATCCAATTCATCTGACCCTTCGTGCGGTTTCATTTGACCCTTCGTCTGGTTTCATCTGACCCTATTGTTTAGTCAAATTTTGACCCTTTAAATTGCAAAATATCACTTCAATATCTTCATAAAAGTTGTAGATCTTGAATTATTCTTTCAAACTATCTAATAATGATCTTTATCCGATATCTCTAGAGAAAGTGATACTAATTGTCTCGAAATAGGTTCAATATGATTGAGGACAAAACCTTGTTTGATTCTTTATGCCATAGCTTGGTCATCCGACCTCCAAATGAAGTGATCCTTAAGCCAATAGATTCATAACACCTTATTATATCTCTCCAAAAAAATTAGCAGTATTAAAAATTGATTGGAAAAAGTTTGATTGAAGTAAAGCGAGGGAATCTGTTGGAATAGTATGAATTGGTGTTATTTTACTGAACATACTTTGACATTTTCAGCATATCTAGATCTGTAGGGTTCCAATTGAGATGAAATTTATTTCAAAATAAACTCGAGACATATAGATATGAATGATCTGAAGGAATATAATTTTAATTCAGTCCTTAAGACTTTCAAAATTTTGGATGGAAGTTGAGCAAAAAATATTTGCTTCAGTATAAAAATAATTCGAAAATGGGGCCCGACAGACATAGGTTTACAAATTATACGACGAAGTCGAATTCTAATTCAGCCTCTAAAATGTTCAATTTTTGGATGAAAGTTGGGTATTCATTAGAAACTTAATATAATGGGAAATAAATGTTCTAAAGAAGTCAAATTGTGATTCCAGTTTAAGGTTTCCCAAAATTTGTTTTGAAGTTGAAGAAATGTGTTTGCTCACGTTTTATAATTTCGAATGTTGGGCTGCGGAATCAGGGTCCAACATATGTATACAAGGATATACAAATAAAACTGGGAAGGAGATTTAAACAAAAGAAAATTAACCTCTGGATTTGTTTTCTTACTCAATATCATAAAAAAGTAAGAAGCAATCTTACATTGCATTGTTTACAATGGAAGCTTAATTTGTAGCATATTTAATAATAGTATAAGAACTATATGAATTTGATGATTCTTGGTTCATTTAGGAGTAACAAAAAGTGAAATTGATCCAGTGACTATCAATTATGATAGTCAAGCTACAATCGCTTACACCAAAAATTCTAAATTTTATTGTAAAACTAAGCATACAGATCCCAAGTTTAATTATATGAAAGTTATAGTCATATAAGGAGAAGTGAATATGAAGAAAGTTATAGTCATATAAGGAGAAGTGAATATGAAGTATATAGCTACATGAGATATGGTGGTGAACCTAATGATAAAGCCAACTTCTAGAGACCTATATATTGGGCATATTAAGTCACTAGGCTTATGTAAATATTGAAATTTTGTAAGAAATATTTCTCTTTATACGATCATTTATTGTAATATCAAATTTAAATGAGAATATTTAATGGAGATTATACATTGGATAATACTCAATTCCTATATATATGTTTATTTTGTGTAAATATATATAGAGATATAAATTGAAAGTATGTAATACAGATTATAAATTGGCTTTCTCACACAAGCAATCACCTCTAGTGATTTGTGATTACTAAAGATGAGGTAAGTTTAAAGTTTATTATCTAAGTGATAATTGAGAGAAAGAAACTTAAACTATAAATGCTGCATTAAATTACAAAGAAGTTGGCACAAAGGGATTAGATGATCACTATATCTATCTTAAGTTGCTAGCTGCGATTTCTAAAAAATTCTTTGTAGAGTAGATAAGTGAACTCAAGATAAACATTCAGTATGTTTGAACTAATATTTGTACAGTATTTTCTTAATGAAAGACCTTCATATAAAATGAATTATGAGTTAATACTATAGCACATAACTCATACCATATCTGCCAATACAACCATAAAGGGATTAATGTAATTTACAATATCTCGGCTTACATTGTGTGAGATCCTTAAGGTTAAGGTTCCTCATTAAATACGCTTAAGACTCTTGTCTAATTCTTGAGAATAAATTTAAAGTTTGTTACTTTATAATATTATCAGCAAATAAGCTATGGTGCAATCTTATGGAATGATTCTAGGAAAGCAAATTAAATTTGAATTAAAAGAATTTAGAACGTATGAAGGTTATTATGTTTAAAGACTCATATAAAATGTATTCAAATGTGACCACCGTCTCTTAATAAGATAATTGAATACAAAACATGATATGATGAAATAAATGAGATCATAAGGATATTAATGATAGATATGACCTAGGGTATAACATATAATATCTACTCAAAGACATATTAGTCCTAAGATCGATTCATTAATTGAGATGTCATATCCTCATAACAGATGTATGACAATGAATTCTTGTTAAACGCTGGTCATTCATTTTATTGAATAAGTGAGAAATCGTAGAATGTTGATCATTTAAACTAATCTTAGGAGATGATGACTATTGAACACACCTGATAATTTAGAATATGACATTTAAGATTAAATGTTAAAAACAGTAAGTTTTAAATGTAATATAAAATAGTTTAAAACTTCCCAAAGATAAAATTACAATAGTAATACAGTATTCAGACAAAAATTGGTCTTTACTTGTGTGTTCTTTATGAAAGATCTTTTAATATGTGGAAACTAGAAACTCATTCATGTAAGTGATAAGTTTTAATGATGCATATACTTATAAGAGATCATTTTTAATCTACATATTATTATGTGTTAAACAATATTTCTTTCAATTATAAATTACAAATTCTAATTTAACTTAAAATTTATAAGATTAAATCCTTATAAAATCTTCTAGTAATCTCTAAGTTCCAAGAATTGTTTTATTTATTCTTCACCATATTTATTTTCATCCAATATTTTCATAGATAAACTTTCTTTTGATATATGATTGTTTATGTTTAGCTAAATTTTTGTAATGTACAAGAAAAAATTTTCATTTCTAAATAGACTATAATTGATTCTTCTAACAATCTCCTATCTGAAGATTTGATTAAGAACCAATCAATCTTTAAATCACTTTGCCATTATCATGTTTCTTATATTTTCGTCATATTGTAAAAGGATCAACATAAAATAAACTTGTCACTGTTGACTTTTTAAATCACAAAATCCAATATATTGTCTTTGGTATGATATTTTTGCATATCCATAGTTTTGATACATGATGTATGCTAGTTAGACATTACTTTTAACATTATTTTCATAGCACATTACTTGTATTTTAGATGAATTTAGAAGAATTAGTACTTAAAATGAGAAGTATTCTTATTATTTTTGGCTATTTAAGGAAAAGGAGCAAAAATTGGAGTAACTTGAAGTAAATTTAAAAGTAACAAAGAAGGACTCTTCAATACAACATTTACACATCACCATGTTAAGGCTATATTCTATAGTGGTCAGTTTGTTTCTCCTTTATAGCTATACACTCCATTGTATTACCCTTGGGACAAAGAAACCCACCACTTATATGTCACTTTATAAGACTTGTGTTAGTGTTAATAAAGATTTTAAGAGAATAAAATCACATCATGGCTTGCTACATAGACCCTTGTTAAGGTCTTGTAGCTTCTTAAAAAGATAGGATTTAGATTTAAAGAAAAGAAGGCGAAAAAGAAAATAAGTTTTTTGGGCAAGAAAAAAAGTAGTAAGAAATTATTTGGAAGCTAATCTACATTTGTTGTTGATCAAGACAAATTCATTCTTGGAAGTTATACAAGATTTAAATAAAGATTTAATGTTCAAGAGCAATGATCTCTTTATCTTGTTCTTTTTTTTGTTTCTTGATTATTGTTCTTTGTTTGACTATAAACTAAATATGTTATAGCTTTAAGAAGAATGACACTAAGATGTAATATATTTTGATTGATTCTTTGATTTAATGGAAGTTTTATTTTTATTAAGATTTATCTATGTTTTTCTAAATGGTTGATTTGAAAGAGAGAAAGTAAAAGATTCAATTATTTGATTCATACATCAAGATTTGAGAGAGGAGATGTGCGATTAGATCACAATGTGGATAAAGACGGTTAGGCATAAGCTATTCAAAAGAAATTCGTAAGATCTTTTTAGGTTAGGATAAAACCTATCAATAATATTTATATAATGAATTAATACGTTCTTAGGTTGTCTTAATTCAAGAGGGACTTCAATTGATTAATCTAAGAATAAGGGTTGTATGTCTTGAGAAAGAATATAATATAAGTTAAGAATTCTTACTGGTTTAAGAAACTAGAATCATTCATTAAGATAAAATAGAATTATAGATAGTATAGTCTTAGAGGAAAACTCACTTAAATCTAGTTATATTCATAAATTGGTTTATTATTAATCATTGTCTTATTTTAGCATACGATTTCTTGTTTTTTTTTTATACTCAATACATCATAATCGTTGACGTAGTTTATTAAGTTTATGAATAGTTGTAATTAAATAACAATTTTTATAGGATGGACTCGTACTAAGTAGTACTAACTATAACTAAACTATACATAGGAGTATAATAAGGTTTTGACTCCGTTATTTAGGACTAGGCCTTAATATTTATAAATTTACAAACTGATTAAACTAGGCTTTTTTGTTTTGCTTTACTTTACTTTTATTACTATTTATTAATTTTTCTTTTTTTTTTTACGAATCACGTCTTGTATGATTAAGTCTAACAATCTTAGGAATCTTGTTAAGTTAGATCCTAATGTTAAGAGAACCTTACATATAAGAAGAAGACTTTAAAGGAGAATAAAAGATGATGAGGAAAAGATAGTTACAGAGAAAATAAGGTCACTAAAAGATTTCACTATACCAAATGCCTAAGGCATCAACTCAGGCATTACAAGATGCCTAACATTAAAGGTACTAAATTCAAGCTAAAGCCCTCTCTTCTATCTATATTGAAGTAGAATCTGTTTGGAGGATCATCATTTGAAGACCCTAACCTGCATTTATCGATGTTTCAGGAGTATTATAATGCACTGAAGCCTAATGGTGTCTGTCCTAATGCCATTAAGCTCAAGCTATTCACTTTCTCTTTGAGGAATAAAGTGAGAGCATGGTTGCATACTCTACTAAATACTTTTCCAAGGCAAGATTGCATAAATAAGAAATCAGATTGTCACTTTTTCCTACAAGGAAGGTGAATCATTATATAAGGCTTGAGAAAGGTATAAAGAGCCAATGAGGTTATATTCATACCATGAATTAGATAAGTGACTGATAGTTCATACCTTTTATAACTAGATGACCTATAACACAAAGATCTATATAGGTATAACTACTAGTAAAGCTTAACTGACTAAAACTATATAGGTGCATCTCTATCTTATTACCCTTATTCGTAGTTGAAATAAGAAGTGTTCTTCCTTCTCTCTAGATTGTTTATATTTTTTGATCTGTACTTCTAAAATACTTTTTTTTTGGTAATTACTACTTAGCAAATCTCTTCCCTACCTTTAAAGTGATGGATCTTGTTCCACATGGGGAAATCCCAAATGTTAGAGGTTTTGTGTCAAGTGCACATAGATGGAGTCTTTGGATCTCCATAGTAAGGCTTACGAGCTTTTGAAACCTAGGTTCCTTCTTCGGTGAGGGAAAAGTTCCTTAATTTACCTTTTAATCTTCCTTTAGGCTCTCCCAGTTATGAATTTGCTCTAATTGTGTACAAATCTACTAAAACCATAAAGATAAGTTCTCCCAACAGCGCTAGATCTTAGAGGAGCCTGATGGAGTCTAATTTAACTAAAGACAAACTTAAACATTACTAGAGGTTAAAGATAGAGGGTGTCTTAACTTTCCCTTTGGAAATACTCCAAGTAGGCACATTGGTTTGTTCTTGATCCATAATGGGTTGTTTATTGGACAACTGTCTTGCATTTCCTTAGGTGTAGTATTTGGAGAACTCTAATTGGAGTGGATTAGGAATTAAAAAGCACTACGTTCTAAAGAGAATGTCTTCTTTTTTAATATTGTTTAAAGATGCAAACTTTTTGAACACTATATAGCAAGGACCTCAAAACATAGTAGGTCAACCTCTTACCCTTCAAAATGGTGCCCTAAAGGAGTAGAGTTGAAACAATCCCTTTATAGGTGACCTTTCATAATGTCCCATTAGAATATTAGATTGTTGATGGACTAAGCTTCCTAGCTATCTTTTTGGGGAAGCCTCTGTGTCTAAATCCCTAAACTATTTGGATAGGATGAGCTATACCAAGATTTGCATCAAAGTTAATAGAGAGGAGGAGCTTCCTGAATCCTTACTTATAATGAAGCAAGATATAGATAGAGAATTGGATAAAATTGAAATTACCGTTTTATACACTTAGAGACTCCTAAACTAGGTTAAGATATGGAAACTAACAAGGTAGGTTTTAATAAAGGATTGTACAATGAGCTTATAGGACTATAGGAGGATGAGACATCCTTAAAGGCTAAAGTTAATGCTACTATAGCACTTAGCTATCTTATGAATGTAAGGGCTATCACAATAAGGTCAAAGTTGAACTCTATTATAAGGTAAGATACTCAGGCTCATGATACAAATTTTAAGGCTCTTTCACAGGCAAACTTTACTTCCATAGATGTATCCAGTAAGGATCTTGACTACACTCAAAGCATGAGGACATTGAATTTGATAACAAACTCCTCAAGTGAAGGTGACAAGGTGAAGGACTTGGTACTTAGAGTAGGATGATAGGAACTTTCCAATGCTCAACCCTTTTAAAGCTAGTTAGAAAATTCAAAATTTAAGCCTTCTGATAATGAATTCATTAAGGTTACCTCCTTCTCCTCTAAAAGAAATTCTAGTAGGAAAATAAGTAAAGCTAAACTAGGAAGTTCCTAACTTTCTAATTTATGTTCTTTTTGGTTTGGAATGTTAAGACCCCCTTAAGCAATAATATGTTAAACATTTAATCCTAAAAAATCATGTCATTCTAGGTCTTTTGGAAACTTAAATAAAAGTTAGGAAGTTGATTAAAGGACTGAGATTTTTTTAGTGCAAACTAGAATTTCATTACTAATCATTCTCATCATTTTAATGCAAGATAGTGGTCACCTATTTAAATTTCTAACATTGATATGTCTAATCAAATGATCCATTTTTCTAGTAGTCTAGCACAGAATCCTATCTCTATTGAGGTTATTTTTTATATATGTAGCTAACATTTCTTTCCAAAGAGCCAAGCTATGGGAAGACTTAAAGAGGATTAATACAAGTATACTCAGGCCTTGAATTTTAATAGGATATTTTAATTTTGTTGCACCTAAATGAAGATGAAATAACCATAGTGATCCAACAAAACCTTACTAAGGTGTTGAGTCATTTAGGAAATCAAATTGGGGTTATAGATCTAAACTTTATGGGGAAACTTTACATCTAGAATAATAAACAACAAGGAGATTAGTTCATCAAGAAGAAGCATGACAGAGCCTTAGTGAACAATGAATGATTGGACAAATTCCTAACTAGTTTTGCTAGTTTTGGCCTTTCACTTTGTTTAGATCACTCCACCATAGAAAATTTTCAAATCAATACCAATCCTTCTCCCAAGGCCTCTTTCAGGCTCTTAAACTTTGTTTCTAAGCTATAAGGTTTTAGGAAAGTGATCAAGAATGGTATGGAGATAGCTGTTATAGGTTATAAAGGCTACTAACTAATGAGGAAACCCTAAGTAATTAAAGAAAGGATTAAAACTTTCCATTAGAATATGTGTTCTAATATCGATATTAATTTTTAAAAAACTAAGGATGGTCTCGGACTAACTAAAGAAAGCTATTATAAGTATCCTATCAATTTAAATATAAGGACCTTAGAAACTCATGCACTTAGTAGATACACTATAGCCCTTTAATTGAATAATTCTTTTCTTAAAAAAAGGGCAAGAGTCAACTAGCTCTAAAGGGGTAATGATAACTCTAAATTCTTCTTTAACTCCATTAAGGCTTGAAGGAACATTAATAGAGTTTCTGCCTTAATAGATAGGGATTGACAATTATGTAGATACTAACTAAGGATATGGATTATAACTTCCAACTACGTCAAGAATCTCCTAAGACATTGCTCTCCCAGCACCTCCTCCATAGTTGAACTAACTTCCTTCATTAGTTATCTACTTGACTAGGTCATAAAAGACAACCTTTGCATGGCTTTTCTAATAAGGAAATTAAAGATGTAATCTTAGTCTTTAACCCTAACAAATTACCAAGGTTAGACGGTTATAATACTTTCTAACATTTGGGAATAAACTGGTGTCTTGGTTATGGAAACAATAAAAGAAATTTTCTCTAATAAGAAAATTCTTAGCAAACTTAATAGGACACATCTTCCTAGTCCTCAAGAAGAAAATTCCTTATGCAATAGTAGATTTTCATCCTATCTCTTATTATACTACAATGTATAAGGTAATTTATAAACTCATGGCTTATAGATTGAAGGTAGCATTATAACATTTAATCAATCGAAGCTAGGGTGCATTTATAAGAGGACAAAGAATTAGTGACAACATAATGCTAGTCCAAAAGTTATTCAAAGACTATGAAACTAAAACCTCTATACAAAGTTTCTTCTTGAAAATAGATTTTTCCAAGGCTTTTGACTCTTTATATTGGAATTTCATCATCAATGGTTTGCTCACTTTTAGATTCCCATAGTTTTTTATGGATTGGATCAAAGCTATGTAAACCATTACTTTATTAAATGTGTTAATGAAAGGCTTTCCTTTTAAGATCTTCTATGGAGCTAAAGGATTAAGGTAAAGTGATCCCTTGTCCCTTTGCCTTTTCACTACTATTATGGAAAATCTTATAAGGTTAACCATGACAAAGATAGATACCTTAGGACCCTTCAAGTTCCATTATAATAGTAAGGAGCTCAAAATTAGCAATTTAGCATTTGTGAATGAGTTAATGTTATTTTGTGGTGTGGATCCTAATTCCTTTCAATAATTGGTTAGCTCCCTCAATCAGTTTTCTAAAATGTCTGGATTGAAAGTCCCTAATGTGTTTTATGCAACTATACTAAACTCTGTATCAATTCCTCATATTTAATATGCTCCTTTTACTAATAACCATGAAGAAACCAAGATATGTAAACTATACCCCTCAGTTTGAATATGTTAAAGCTAGCATCAATTCTTAGCAAAACATATTCTTTCGAGTGCTGGTAGACTTAAGTTGACTTCCTTAAATATGAGGAATATCCATATTCATTGGAGCTTATATTTATCCTTCCTAAAAAGCTGGTCAAGGAAGTGGAGAAGCTTATCAAGAATTATCTCTAGACAAGTACTACTGATAACTCAAAAAATATAAAGTTAAGTGGTAATACTTGTGCACTCTGAAGTAAGAAGGAGATATGAAAATTGTTTCTATTCAAGTTATGATTTTAGTTTTATTAGCCAAGAAGATTAGGAGATTATTCAATAATAAGGAGGTTATATGGTCCAAATAGATGCATGAATACTATCTAGCTAGAACTAGCTTTTGGAGCTAATAAATAATTACAAAACATTCTTGAGGTTAGAATCAAATGTCATCATTAAGAGGTCAATTGAGTTCCTCTTTTAAAAGTGTGATAGGTAATGGAGATCATAATTGGTTTTAGTGGGAGAATTAGTGTGAATTAGGTACACTACATGTTAGTGGGAGACGAACATCCTTAAACTAAAGGTTCCTTTGTATGCCAAGGTTAATGCCATCATAAGTGGTGATACGTAGAGATAACTTTACAGGAGCTGCATCTTATTAGCCAATCTACCTACTAATAACCTTAACCAATGTGAGAAAGACCAAGTTATTTGGCTGAGAGATATCTCTAATAGATTCACCAAAAATCTAGTTTGACCTTATTTAGAGACAAAGCCTCAAAATTCCCTTGGTATGAATTGGTTTAAGCTGAATCTCTAACCTAAAAGGCCTCTTTTACTATTTAGTTATCTATACAAGGAAGATTGAAGACTAAATATTGGTATTATAGCATAACTAACCATTGTACTTGAGTTGTCAGCTAGTACTAGAATCCAAATCTCACTTATTCTTCTAGTGTGTTTATTCATGGCCTTTATAGTCTAGAATTCATCACCTCCTTCATCTATATCGCAATGAGAGAGATTGGCCTTTAATTATATAATGGGTTAGTTGTATAATCAAAAGTGTGGGATAAGAAGCATGCTTTCTTAAAACTACTCTTTCTTCTTGTGTTTATGCTATCTAGCAGGAAAGGAATAATAAAATACACAAAGTAATCGTCTTAAACAAACATGATCTTATAAATAAGACAATCTATTAGATAAAAGAAACCTTCATAACTAAAAAAAAGGATACGTAGGTATTAGCATACTGATGAAGTAGAATTTGGGCTTAAGGAACTTAGAGGATATAGGATAATTGTTCAACTCATAAGGATCAAAGCTTACAGAGGATGTAGGAGACTACTTCCCAATGCTAGGAGACTAGATATTGGTGTAAGAGAAGCATATTTTAAAGTATATAAAAGGAAACAAATACCTAAGTTCTATAAAATTTCAACTATTATAGTAAAATAAGTATCATAAATGATGAAAATCAAACTCACATGGTGGAGTGAGAATCTTTGAAATCCTAGTGGTATGCCACTCCTCCATTCCAACATAGGGTTATACCTAAAACACAAAAAAGAGGTTATCTAGTGTTTGCAATAGTGGCATGTAAAGAAAGATTTATAATGTTGGATCCCGTTTCCAAAGCCCAACTATCTTTTCGAATATCATAAGAAGTGAGCCTATTTCTCTGTAAGGTTATTTCAATGAAATCTCTTTAGTCATCATTCTCATAACATCTCAAACCATACAGGCGAGCCCACACTAGTCAAACGCCTGAATCACCACTTAAATTTTTAGAAAAATTGTATCTCCATGTATCTAGATTATTTTGAAATAATAATCATCTCATTCGTAGCTCTAAAGATTAACATATGATTAAAATATTGAAGTATGTTCAGTAAACAACCAATTCGTGCTCTTCCAATCAATTCCCTCACTTTCTTTCCATACATATTTTGCAAATCAACACCAATGGATACCAATTTTTATTTAGAAGTAGAAAAATGTGTTAGGAATCTATTGGTTAAAGAATCACTTCATTTAGAGGTCGGAGGATTAAGCTATGGCCAAAAGAATCAAACATGCATTTGTCCTCAATCATGTTGGATCTGTTCTGGGATAATTGGCATAACTTTCTATAAAGATGTCGGATTATAGTCATCTTAAAATGGTTTCAAAGAGAACTTCGAGATCTACAACTTTTGTGAAGACCTCAAAGAGAGATTTTTACCATCTGAAGGGTCAAAATCTTGAATTTCCAAAAGTGTAGATGGATTAGACGAAGTGATTCAGTCTCAGACGAATCAAATGAAAGGATTCAGTTTGAGGTGAATCAGACAAAGGGATTCAGTTTGAGATGAATCAGACGAAGGGATTCGGTCTTAGACTGAATCAGATGAAGGGACTCAATCTAAGACTGAATCAGACGAAGGAAGTCATTCTTTGACTGAATCAAATGAAGGGAGTCAGTCTAACACTGAATCAGACAAAGGGAGTCAGTCTAAGATTGAATCTGATGAAGGGACTCCTACAGGGTCTTCCTCACATCACCAAAAGTTTTAAATCACTAACTACACTTTCCAAAGCATCTCCACTTATAATGATCATATCTCTTAACTTCGATGTCCAAAAGCTTCATACTTCATACCACTGGAAAGCTGAGAGGACAATTTACAACTTTTAAAAAGATAACTTTGCCTTATTCGGCCCAGATTAATACACTTTTTCCTTTGAGTTCAAAACACAATTTCTAAACCTATGAAAGGATGTAAAATGTAATATACCCATTTTGAGAATCACAAGCAAAACATAATCATATTTCATTAATGAATCCAAACAGAATTTATACAAGCTTCCATTATAAATCAACATACACATCACTAACTTAAAACAAAATACAAAGGGATATTCAATGTTGATATGCCTATAAAGCTATCCAAAATGTTCAATAACTTAGTACAAAAGTTTCTAACTATTTTGGAGTTTTCCGATGCCTTGCAAGGATCACTAACCATCTCGTTCTATACCTAAGGAGGGAATAGTGGGGGTGAGTTACACAGCTCAGTGGCTAATATATTTATAGCCATTGACAATTGACCACAATTCAAGCATATGTAGATATATATCCATCAATTCAAGCATTAATCTATTTATCTCAAAACTCCTAACACATAACATAAACTTTAGCCATTAACATAACACTCAAATGCATTATACTTGACAATTCTAAAATGCAATGCATAAACAAATGACTCGAGATTTTCGTGGAACAAAACAGAAAAACTGAAGTTTACACCGTGAATAAAACGAGTCCAATTTCTCAAGATCTCGTGGCCTCAAGCGGGTAGTCGGGAGAAGGCTATAGGTCAATGTGCACGTGACTATAAACGGGTTCCTCTCTTGCCTAATCACAAACAAATTTATGCTCAATTCAATCAATCTCAAATTCTTAATCTCATGCTTCTTTTTCTTTTTCTTCTTTCCATTTATACAAAAGTCATAAACCTTTTGGCATAACATAATCATCAAGCAATTTCCAACATTCACAAACAAGTCAAATTCAAGAAATCAACATACATACATAGGCAAGAATTTTCTCAATTTCAGAACAACCATAAATACATTACCCACCTAATTTGCTCGAAAATCCAACTCAAGGTTATCTTTCCTCTCACTCTTGGGTAGGATTCTCTTGGTTTCCTAAAATAACCAAGATTCCATTCAAAACAACATTCTAATAAAATTTATAAACTTCAAAAATCACAAAATTGTAATAAACACAAATTAAGCTCAAACCTAACCTACCCATAGTCCATCTAGGTTAGAAAACCCAATACCTAGTTTAGAAACCCTAAAATCAATTGGATTCTCTTAATTCATCTTCTTCCAACACAAACCTTTCATTCTCTACACAAAACCCCTTTCTCTCTCTAACTCCTTCTATAAAAAAGCAAGAAGAAAAAGATGAACTTACTTTGACAAGATGATTTCCTCTTCTTTTTCCTTCTTCTTTCTTTCTTTCTTTCTCATGTTTTTCTCTTCTTCTTCCCTAGCTTCCACGATTCTTCTTCTTCTCCTCTCTTCTTTCAAATGTTTCTCTTTTTTATTCCCTTTCTCACAACTTCTTCCTTCTTCTTTCTTAATTCAAGACAACTTTTGTCTTGCTCTTCCCAAATTACCCCTCCTTTCTTTTACCCTTCCAAGTTTAGCCTTCCTTCTTTGAACATAAGTCTACTAACTACTTAAGCTAACTTAATTCTAACATTCCTATATTAATTCTAACTTTATTCTAATCTTTTTATCTAATTCTAATCTCTATTCATGCTTACTAAATTTAATGACCCAATTCTAAAAATAATGAAACAAATAAATCAATAATAAAAAAAGTCGAGGTCCAACAGACAAGTTCTTCTATTTCTGGTTCAGAAATTGCTTCCACTTCTCCTTTCTGTAAGCCTCTGTAACATACTTAGCTTTGAACTCTTGCGTAAAGAAATCCCTGTTAGTAGTGTGCCCTAGGCCAATGGACATATGTGACTTTTGTACTAATATTATGACTTATTAATAATATATTGTGAGGTATTCTTTTATATATGCATGTATATCGTTTATGTAATGTGATTTACATTCTATGAATAGTATTAGGCTTATGTCATCAAGTATGTGACTTGATAGTAAAACCATAAGCATTATAATACTATTCTAAAC
>JAOQMP010103299.1:0-14889 GCA_027563575.1 Erythroxylum pedicellare
AGGAAAATTTTGAAATTTTTTTGAAAATTTTGCAAAAAAGTCCCCCAAATTTTTAAAATTTCTAATACCGGCCGGTATTTGGCCTATATTTTGAATACCGGTCGGTACCGAACGATATTTAAATTTGGTACCAAAACTTAAAATCCGGTACCAATTTTGGGCCAATACGGTACGGAACTCAGAACAGTGCTCGAAGGTGAGTTTAGAACATCAACATCCACAAATCCTATCATAAACTATTATTCCAATCCTATACAATAATAAAATTGAAAATAATAGGAAATACGACATTGAACGGATGACGGGAGGTAGCGACGTCAGGAAACTCCTGATCTGGGGAGTACGTCCAATCAACTTTTTCTCCACTTCTCCTCCTTTATCTCTTGAAAATTCGTTCTAAGGTTTCTCTCAAAAATGCAAAAGCTCTTCCTCTCCTTTGTCTTATTCTTTAAATGCCTTTTGTGTTCTGAGTAGCCCTAGGTTGTTTTGGGGTCGAAAAGATCCGAAAATTCCTTGAAACTTGACATTTTTGATTGTCTATCCATTTGCTTGACGCAGGCCATAATCGTGGACTACATCCAAGCCTTCTGTCAGGATCGTGGTAAGTAGGCCGTGATCATGGGCCATATCCTAGGCTTCTGTCATGATTGTGACATTTGGGCCACGATTGTGGGCCGTTGTTTCGGCTCGAATGTTTGCGAAACTTCTACATTCTTCGATGTTGAGAAACACTAACAAACACATCAAGGTATCTCAAAAACATAATAATTAAGCTCAACGACTTGTACTAATCCATAAAACACTTAAAACATAAATAATTAACAAACTAACACAATTATAACCTAAACACGTACTAAATGATTAAATTAACAACTAAATACATATCAAACTAAGCCCTAAAACACAATGCAATTCACACTTATCAAACATCAGGGGTTTAAATTGACATAACAAACATGTTTTGTTAAGAGACTATCTAAACAAAAATAACTTTTGTCTAGTTGGATTACTAAATAGCAAATAAGTTAGTATAGCTACGAGAACTTAACGTACTTAAGGAAGGATTGGAGAATAATTGCTAACCACCATTTACTTATCAGAGGCAGAATCTTAATGGCTTTTCATCCAAGGTTGATTGAGGTGAATAACTCCATCATACTCGACTAATTTGTCCACCATTAATGAGACTACTAGAAACCAATCCTAAGCTGAAGATTACATTTGTCTATGCTTATAACAATGCTTTTCAGAGAGTGTTTTTATTGAATGAATATATCATCCTATTAGTATAGGATGACTTCAACTAAATGTTGCACCAATATAAAGTAGTGATTATCTTATAAACTATTTATAGCAATTAAGAGATTGTGCTGGTGGCATCCAAATCATAAACCTTTCTTTAGATGGAAATTTCTTAACCTATTTTAGTAAACAATTTGATACCTAGTTCTTTAGGAACAAATTAGACAAAGCAATAAAGAATGGAAATGGTTGAATTCCTTTCCAATTAGTAAGACAATCTTCGCTAGTCCCCTTTTTCTAATCACACCCTTATTCTAATCCAAAACTTCTCTGGCACCATGAAAACCCCTCATCCTTTTAAATTTATCAATGTTTTGGTATAGATAGAAGGCTTTAAGGAAGCTACATTAAAAGGATTGATAACATAAAATGGACAAAGCTCTTTAAACTGGTTAAGATAAAGTTGGAAAATCTTAATAAACAAAGAATTGGGCATACTTAGAGAGCTATAATTCAAGTAGGGAATTCGCTCTCCACAATCCAATCTTAATTGGTCAATTCCCCCTCTAAACCTAGTCTTCAAAATGAAGAGAAGCTAACATTATTTAATTACATAAAGGTTATAGAGTTCAACCACTTAATATGGAAGCAGAGATCAAGAGTCAACTGGATTATGAAAGAAGATAATAACACCACTTCTTTCTATAACTTATTCCTTAATAGAAGGGGTATTAATTGAATAAATTATATAATTTGTCTATAATGTACTAGAATTGAAACTCAAGAACAAATTCTTTAAGAAGCTTATAAATTTTTCTCAAGTTCCATTAGAACTCCAACATCTTTTGCCTCATCATTCAACTTCTACAATCAATATTCAAAAAGCAAATCACCTCTCAAGAAGCTAACATGCTAAGTCAAGCCTTTCTCAACTAATGAAGTAGGGTAATTTTTTTTCTATGGAACCTAACAAGGCACCATTCTTAAATGGATTAAACTATTTATTATTGTAGAAAACTTGGGGATAAATCAAATCACTAGCAATAGAAGTAGTGCTTATTCCTTAATGTAGAGAAGAAGCTTAAAGAAGTAAATGAAACCTTCCCATGCCTTATCCCTAAGGTAAGTAACCGCTCATCCTTTAAGGAATTTAGACCAATTGTATGCTGAATCATTATCTATAAAGGCCTTGTTGGGTGAAGAGCTGATAAGCTCTTTTTTAGCTGATTGACCCATTTTAACTTGTTGACTTGATAAAAAAGCTATTAGGATTGCTGGTTGGGTTGGCTGATTTAACCCAACCAACTAATTTTGGATAAGGCTCCTCAATATGAGCGTTTCACCTATTCAACTGAAATGTTTTTTTGTGTAATGTCGATTTTGCCTGAGTTAAGAAGTGGAGCCCGCAGATCAAAGTGTCTTGAAGAAGAAGGGAACACAACTCTAGTTCCAGAGCCCTGATGAAGAAGCATTCCGATTTCTCCTCAGAGCTCTCTGTAAACATGGATTCATTAAAGAGGCCGAAGAGCTTATGTTTCTTAATAAGAAGCTTTTTCCACTGGACACTGATGGGTTTAACATCAATGTATGGTGTAATCTTTACATTGACGTGCTTGAAGCCAAGAGAATTTGGAAGGAATGTCAAAGTGCTGTATCTTGCCAAATGGGACTTCTTACGCACACATGATTTCCTGTTTCTCAAAGGTTGGAAACCTTTTCGATTCGATTAGATTGTATGAAGAAATGAAAAGAAAAGGGTTGGGTTCTAGCCTTGGAAGTCTATAATTCTTTAGTTTATGTGCTAACTCGTCAAAACTGCTTTAAGGAAGCTCTCAAAATCCTGGATAAAGTGAAAGAGACTGGTTTGCAGCCAAATTCTACCACTTACAATTCAATTATACGTCCTTGATGCGAGTTAAAGAAGCTAGAAGAAGCAAGAAATATATTGGCTAGAATGGTAGCTGAGAATCTAAGCCCAGCAATGGAGATCTACCATGCATTGGAGGGTGCTGACACTAAATTAACTATGGAAGTCCTCAACCAAATGAAAATAGCTAGTTTAGGTCCTACTGACGATAGCTTTATTTCTACAGATAAGTAAGTTTTATAAACTTAATTTTTGTAGAATTAAATATCTAAAATTTAAATTCCTATAAGAATATTAAATGAAATATTAAGATATATAATATTTATACCCTTATATTTTTTTTAAAGTCATGTCCTCATAAGTCATTTTAACACATAAACAACTAATACTAAACAACTAATTTTACCAAACATCTTTAACAAACAACTAATGCAATCTGTTGGTCAAATTAGCTGATAGAATCAGCTATTAGCTAATATCTGATAGAATCAGCTAACAGCTAATGCAATCAGCTGATTGCCAAGCAGGGCCAAACTCATCTTTAAACTACTAACTAATATATTGAAAGAACTGCTTCCTAAGGATATTGACTTATTTGAACTTGCATTTATAAAGGATAGATCAATGGGGACAACATTTTATAGTTTAGGAACAGTGAAGGTTACAACATAAAGCACTCAAGAAAGGACTATGCTCTCAAGATAGATTTTCAAAAGGCATTTAACACTATTGACTAGAAATTCCTTATAAATACTCTCCAAGGCTTTGGATTTCCTATGATGTTTCTTACAAAGATAGATCAATGCGTATCTGCATAAGTGTTCTTGTTAATAGGGAACCCTTTAAGCTCAACAAGGGAGCTAGGGGAATCAGACAAGATGATCTCCTATCTCCCTACCTCTTACCATCATCGCGGATTCCTCACAATGCTCTTAAGGTTAGATACTTTTGACGAAGGGAACAAATTAAAGTATCCCTCCAAGTGTAATACGTTAAAGCTTTGTAACCTATTTTTTTATTGATGATCTTATCTTGTTTTCTAAAGTAGATGATAAATCCTTATTTAATATAGTGGATGCTTAAATTCTTTTAAGGAAATCTTACATGTCTCAATAAAAAAAGGAGAAAAGCCACCTGCCATCTCTTCAAGTGCTTCTCTCTTAGTAGCTTGGCCCTCTTCCAGTACTAGTTTAAACTCTAAGAGACCTCTTTCACTTATCTTGGAATCCTAATCACCACAAGAAAACCTATGTATAATGAATTTCTTCCTTTTAGTGACAAAATCCAAATGAGGCTATCTACTTAGCGTAACATAAGCCTCTCACTAGCTGGAAAAATCTAACTCATCAATTCTATTTTAAGCAACTTGTACAATTTCTAGGCATCCTACTTAATGCTACTTATTGGAATTATTAAATCCATTGAGAAACTTTCTCCATTATGGTGATCACAATAAGCATGCTATTGTAAGTCAAATGGATAACCCTAAGAATAAAGGAGGATTATAAATCATTCCTATTCAAATTTCCAACAAAATAATTATTATTAAGAGACTATGAAGGCTTTTAGTGGATTAAAAAAATATGGATCAAATAGGTGCATGAATAATATTTAAAAATGACTAGAATTTAGTTTAGACAGCAAAATAGCTCCCTCTTTTAGACCTGTTATAAATCATGAAATAGGTGAGCTTGGTGAGACAGGAGCTAGTATATAAGATTGGTGATGGAACTAACACAAACTTTTAGTTTGACTCTTTGACTTAGTTTGGTCCTATAAGGGACACAATGGATTTAACTCACCTCTATTAAATAATGCCTAACAATGCCATGACAAAGGAAGTCTTTAGCAATAAAACTGGAGTGTTTGATTAAATTTTCAAATATCCTATTAGAAAATTTCTTTTAAATGTCATTATGAATCCAAACAGAAGGTACACTATCAGATGTAAAGATTCGCAGCATTGAATGTTCTCTTCCAAGAAGTGTAATATCCTCATACCTCAACCTCTTTCTTTCCTATGGAAAAATTTGGTTTGGTTCAAGCAATTTAGCCCTAGATCTTCTATTACTTTCCATTAGAAGGAAATGACCCTATTGTTAATAGGATCATAAGTTTCTTGTAATAGCCCGTTTTCCATACTGAGGGTTAGAACCCTAGAATATTGCACATGGCCATATCATTGAGAATTCATGAATTGCATTTCATTTACATGCATATCATTAGCATATACACATGAATTATGAATTAGTATACATTGCAAAGATAATATATGTGCTCAATTGATTTATTATGGGGTATGAAAGGTTTAAAATAATTATGATGTGTATTGTGTATTGTTTATTGTTTCTGCCTTGCATTTTGGTTTGATTGATTACAAGTAGTAAATTTGGAATTAATAGGTAAAATTGGAAAATTGATGAATTAAAATGTACATTTGGTCTAGGAAAAATGCCATGTGGTAAGACAAATTGACACATGAAAAATTAGGATGACTAAGCCTATAATTGAGTGACATTTGGTATAGATAAATGAGTGAAATTTGGCATAGCTAATTAATTGACAAATGGCATTGATCATAGAGTGACAAATGGACTAATAACTAGGTGACAGTTGGCAGCATATATATAGGACAAGTGACTTACATGCCTAAGGACAAATGTTAATGTAAGATGGTGACACATAGCATTTGATGTGTCAAGTTTCTGCAGGAGAAGTTTCAGCTTAGTTCATTCTTCTCTTTTCCACTACTCTCACCATCGAAACCCTCCCAACTTCTGTACCTTGTTTCCATTTCATTCATACCCACTACAAGATCCATATAAGAAAATCTGCTCAAAGATAGTTGTAATTTGCTATCATCAACTTACTTTTGCTAGAAACATCCTACTTTTATCTTGTAATTGGATGATTTTGCATGTATGGAGAGCTTAATTGGCTTATTTGAGCTGGAATTTGAGCTAGACAGGTAAGTAAAAGATTGTTCTCTATGGCATTTTATAATGGAAAGTTTATGATGATGAAATTGGGATGAATTGTATATTATGTTGATGATAAGGTTGTATTGGACTGAGCTAATGAATTGGAAAGTTTTTGTCTTGTTTTGATGCATGAAAGAAAATGTTTATGAGCTACCAAATGAATGATTTTGAGTTAGAATTAGAGATCAGATTGGTGAGGAATTAACATATAATTAAGGAATACTTGAGGCATAATTTAGGAACTATTATGAAGGTGTTTTGAAATTGGAATAAAGGTGTTTGAATTTGGAAAATCACAGGACAATGGGTAGTCCACGATTATGGCACTCATTCCATGAAAGTGGGAAATGCATTAGCTTCTTTCACGATCGTGGAAAGGTATGCCACGATCATGGGTAAGATTTTGACATGGTAAATTTTGTTTTGTGCAATTTTTGAACCACATGAGGACAAGACACTTTATATTAGTGTATTTAAACTTGATTGAGGCCTGAAAATGAACCTAGTTTGATGCTAGATTAAGTGGTTAAGGGTTGATAAATTTAGGTTGTTAATTGATGTTAAAACTTAAGGAATGGATTGTTTTGATATCAATGTATATGACTTTGGAAAGTATGAGTTGTCAATTGAGCATGCATTGAACATAACACATATACATGTGTATAATTGAGTATCCATTTGATTAAACAAGTTGGCAATGTGTAAATATATGTGTATTGCATGATATAGAAGGACAATTTAGTGTTCACATCTAGACATTGCTAGATCGTCAAGGCAATAGCTTATATGGAGTGTACTGTGAGTTAACCTAAATGTTTTCTCAATATGATTGAATTGTTTTTTATTATTGTCAATTAATGAATTGTCCATGATATGATTGTGATAATTTCATATTGGATGGTCCTAGGAGTTTAATATTCAGGAATGTATTGGAAGTGTTTCCAAGTTGAATGTGCAATATGAAATGTGTTCTCAACTAAATGTTGAATGGCAGACTCAGATTCGATGAATATGATAAGTGACTATGCACATTAAATGAAAGTTATGGATAACATATTTTATGAAATGATGTATTTCATGGCATTGATGTGCATGATCAAATAAAGGAGTTGTGACTGGAGTGACTAGCTTGAAAAGAAAGCTAAAAAATGCAAACAAAGAGCCACAGGCTCAGTGATTAATGAGTTCAGTATCTACTAAAGGGTACGGGACAATATGTGAAATGAGCCTAGTATCTACAAAGGGATACGAGACAGTTAAGGCACTCGATCACATCAAAATAAGAATGAAAGTAGAGTCTTATATGCATTGCATTTACATTTTTACATGTATTATGTGAATAACTGCAAAGAATGACTAAATTAAGTTGATATAATGATATGCTATGTTTGTGTACATATGGATGATATGAATGGTTGAAATGAATGATGGGATTATTCTAAAATAACTATATGAAATGTTTGTATTCATATGGGCTTGTTGAAATATAATGTATACTATGATCAGGTGATATAAGGGATTAAATTCTGAATGATGTAAGATACTGTTTGAATTGTATTTCACATTTGTGATGTTTATGTTCTATTTTTAGTAAGCACATCGATGATGGTTCACTCACTGAGTTTGCAAAACTCATTAAAATTGCAAATGTTGATTTTCAGGTATTAAGGAGACCTAGCTTCTAAGGCAATCTAGTAGTAGTCTAGTATTGTCAATTATGGAAATAAGAAATGGTTCAAAGGTCTAGTTAGCTGATGTCTAAGGAGTTTAGTTAGAATGTTTTCAGTTAGCATCTCATTTCATGTAGAACTTTTATATAAAGTAGTAGACCTTTAGATGTTTTTGTAATGTAACTATATGGATTATGGAATGTAATGACAATGTAAGCTTATGTTCATGAATAAAATGAGGAAATTTAGTCTTTTGAATACCTGTGTACTATATGATGCCATAATAAGTGACTATGATTGCTCTAACATGCCGTTCTCATAGGCTATGTTCTTGAATATCCTCTGGATGTTCGGGTGTATACTTTATGATAGTGGGGTGTTACATTTCTTAAGCATTTTAAGCACTTGTCTACTGTGTAGAATAGTGGAAGAAACTTTAGATCCCCTCTTTTTTTCGATGTTCTTAATCTAGCTTTATTTGGAATATCATGTTACAAATTGGTAACTTCCCACCCTCTCACTTAAGTTGGAATGAGATAGTGGCCTGCTCCTATCATCCTTCTCATTTTGGTATTTAAGACCATACAATTTATAAGATATGCTTAGGGAATATCATTCACTATTGTTGGAAGGAAAGGAACTCGCATATCTTTTGATAACAATCCAAGACCAAGGAGCTAGTTGTGAAGGAACTAGTAATGGCCATAAGATAACAACTTTTAGCCTAGGTATGCAACTTATTTGTACTTAAAACACGTCCACTCGATGGAGACTAATATAAATTATGTTGTCCTTAAGTATCATGCAAATATACTACCAACCTTAGTTATTAGGATAGCTGAAAATTAAGAGAATAAACATTCACCTTTAATATGCTAAGCTTTAAGGCTTAAACACAAGTTACAAAGCTATATTCATTAGTAAAACAGTGTATAGGGGAACCCGTTTTGGCCCTTTAGCTTCTTGTGATCCTTTTAGATCTTTGGTTTAATGAAATTTATTTTAAGTTTTCAAAAAATACTAAAAGTAAATGGAATTAAAAATAATGGTAAAGAGTTACTTATATCTTTTATGAAATATTGAAGTAAAAATGGCACCTTTGGCCATTATATACTTGATACTCATGCTTACAATGTGGACTTGTAAAGTATGATGGTGTGAGTTTGATGAATTCCCAAATGTAATTAGGCTTATGTTTTACAATTAGTCTCAGACCATATCTTATGATATATGTTTGAGGTTAGACTTTTAACCTATTGAATGAAAACAAAAGTTGAGTTACATTGACATGTTATAGTCATCAAATTAAAAAGTATGCTCATTTATGCACATATGAAGCTTTTGTCCATGGCAACAAAATTTTAAAATAGATTCTTCTTACAAGTTACCACATTAATTATTCTCCATTTGATGTTGTTGCCTTTCTTTAAGCTTAGCATCCTAAGTTTTTGTATTACAAACACAAGACCTTTAATTTCGCTTCCATATCTAATAATTCCTATAAGTTTACTTAATATCCTTTTGTTCTTCTTTTCCATTATATCACTTTATTTGAACTACAAATGCTTGGATATAATAACATCTTATGGACTGTGGACTCTAAATATTGATTTAATTTTAATTTCATCCATATTGTGGGAGCAAATTTAAGTAATAAAATTTCTAAATATAAAGCGAAAAGATGTAAAGGAAAAATGCAAAAATATTGTTATAACTTAAACATTATAACTTGATGATCAATAATCTTATTTACCATAAAAAATTTCTTAACTCCCCATGTTAAGTTATAATATAATCAACAAAGTCATTGTAATATGAGCATAATTAACAACCTATAAAACAAAAAATAGGAACTAAATAAAATAATTAACAAATTCATAATAACAAGAGCATAATTAATATCCATAAAACATAAAAATAGGAATTGACAAATGGTCAGTTTCACATATTCAAATTAGATTATGATTAATATCTCCTTTTAATCTTAATTTAATAAGGTATTCATTCCGATAATATGCTTCAACTTGACAAAAACTTGAAATTTCAATGATTTAATAAGAATATAGTCAACTTGGTCTTCAAACTTACAATATACATGTTAAATCATTTTTTTTCAACATTATATTAAGGGAAATGGTAGTGTATGTCTATATGCTTTCTTCTTCCATGAATAATGTAATATCCCACCTCCCATATATACATTTTTGTACACCCACACACACATACATATCTCTTACTTCCACCCTCATCTTTCTTATTGTTCATTTTTAGCCCCTAAAGTTACTATTCACAAGGCCATCCTCTTCCTTTATACTGCCGGTGACTTTAACTAGCCATCCATATCTACCAATCAACTCCTCTATTCAAGCTTGTGATAACCATACCCATTTTACCTCCAAAGTTATTAAAAAAATAAAAAGAAAAATCATAAAAAGTCAAATCTTCAATTTGTTGCCTCCAATAAGTGTTGTAAACCACCACCACCACCACCATCATTGGACTCCTCTCGATGTTAGGAGAAAAAGTCCTATGGTCTTGTTTCTGATCACTACCTGTATTGCCACCGATTGAAGAAAATAAAGGTTAAGGCTTTAAAATAAATATTTGGTCAATTCGTTGAGATTTGTTGACAATGCAAGTTTTTTGCAATTATAAAAGTTGTTCTACTAATCAAGAGATTTTTTAGGTATAAAAATTGATGAATTCTAAGGCTGAAAAATTTTCTAGTTACTGGATGAATATTCTAATAACCATAGGACTATTTTGATGACTAGAGGAATATTCCACTCGCAACAGATACTATTCCAGGAACCTTTTGACAACTTTTTATTTAAGATAATTTTGAAAACTCCTTTAGATCATTTTCCCTTACAATAGAAAAGTTCCTAATCATTTGTAAATTAAAAATCTCGAAAGGATTACGTAAGAATAGGATCGAGGGTCAACTTTCATAATTGGCCCATCCTAACAAACCTAATAAGTCCTAGGTTATTAATTAATTCTAAAAACTTGTAAACGATGATGATTAGGGCATTTTGCTTCCTATTTTATAGGTATATCAGGAGTGAGACCCATATCTCAAGGTTTGGACTGACAAGTAAAATAATTATGTAAGTTTATATCTATCTACCGATACTGAATCCATACTCTCTACAGGGTATGTTTCTAGATTGATGACATGATTAAGTCAGGATATATGCCCTATCCTTATGCATGTGGATATTATATATATATATTCACACACACACACACACACACACACGTATACATTTTTAATTTGAATAGTTTTTATCATGGTGCCTACGTGAGTAATATTGTGATATCTAAGTATATGGATACAAATTTAGCTACCTAAAGCATACTACATGCATTTATGATGGTCCTTACATGGCTAAGTGCTTGTTTGAAAATAATTGCATGATTGATATATATCTTATCAATGTGATAATGACTTTGGATGTATTAATTAATGGTTAGTCTATTAGTGATGCTTGGCTTCTTACAGCCCCTTTAGACTAAAAGAACCGTATGACTATATTAGTATAATTGTATAGCTAGGTTGTTGGTAATGCTTAGCTCCTTGTAGCCATTTAAGGTGTAGTATTATGAGGATATACCTTTGGAGATTAGGGTCCTATAGATATTCCTTCTCCACAATTTATTGTGCACCATATTTGATTTGTCATACATCATATATGTGTGTTTATATTAATATAAATGGTATATTGTGTAAGCATGTAATTAGGTGTGGGGCAATATGGACATACTCAGTGAGGTATGACTCCCCCTTAACTTTATTTTTTTAGGTATGCTACCACTAACTTTGCATTAGTGACTCTGAGGGGCATCGATTGCAACATACCTATTTTTATGTATGCCTTTTATTTATTTTTACTTATACTTATACTCTAGAGTTTTTAGTGATATAATTTGGCATGTTGAAAATTTGTCTTTCAATGCATGATAACATTATCGTACTTCACTATGTTCATACTTACTCATGTCCGTATTGTCACTAGTAGTTAGGCTTATATGTGATTGAGGGCTTCAACTTCCAACTTTCATGTGTTGTTTATGTGCTCGTTTGGCTTCGTGATAAATAATAGATTCTTAGTCAATTCATTTATTAAAAAATTATTAACCAAAATGATTAAAAAGGCCTAAATTGGAATATTGAATTGACTTATCAAATTTCATACCTGAATCACTTGATATATACTTGAGACTACAACTATATACTTAGCTCCACAAGTTGAAAGTACAAAAATTGACTAATTTTTTAATCACTATAAAAAGTTATTAGATCCAAAAATAAAAATATAATCAAAAGTACGTCTATGATCATTAATATCTCCACCCTAATCACCATTAAGATAGCCTATATGAACAAAATTGTTGAAAGAATAGTAAAGTAAGTTATCATCCTAAGTGCCATTAAACTATCATATGATTCTCTTAGTAAGTTCCGTATGAGATAGATGGAGAAATTCTAAGAACTTACTAATAAAATTAGCTTTATAAGAGGTATCAAGTCTTTTTTATATAAGATATATCAAGCTCCTACCAACTTGCTTAAAATAGGTAAACATATGCATCATCACCTTTCTTAGATAAGTTTGTTCTAACCTCTACATGGGTTCTTACTAGAGGTATCAAGTCTTTTTTATGTAAGATATATCAAGCTCCGACCAACTTGCTTTAAACATATGCATCATCACCTTTCTTAGATAATTTTGTTCCAACTTCTATATGGGTTCTTACTAGATTAGAGCCATATATATGGAATCAAGCATTACAACTCCCTAGATGCTTATAGGAGATTCTAACTGTCTTCTTTCTCTAACTGAATCTTTTGGGAGAATAAGCATAACTCATGCCTATAAGAAGTTATTTAAACTCACCTCTAGGTTGGGATTAGTAGACCCCAAATTTCAAGATCCTATCTATACCTGGAGAAACCATCAGTAGGGTGCATTGATTCAGAGGAAACTAGACAAATGCCTAATGAATGCTCAGTGGCTCACCAAAATGACATAGAGTTATGCAGTGTTTGGTGAACCTCTCTTTTCAGATCACTCTCCAATCAAAGCTCACATCACTAGAAGCTTGGTGATAATGCAATCTCCCTTTAGTTTCTTCAATTCTTTGTTAAAACATTCACTACTTGATTTAATTATTGTCGATGCTCTTTTCACAAGATTTCATGGATAAAAAACATATCAATATGTGCAAATTTTGAAGTTCATTAAATCAAAATGTATCAAACTATTGAGGGGAGTGATGGATCCCGTGAAGACTGATAAAGCACAAGTTATGAATGAGGTATCACTCACTAAAAAATAGCTGGCTAATAAACCTTCTGATGTCACACTTATTAAAAATGAGAAAGCTGACCTCAAGAAGTATCTAAAAACCCTTGACACTTATATTTCACAACTTCAGTAGAAATCTAAAATTTAGTCGATCTGAAAAGGAAACAGAAATTTTAGTTATTTCTTTAGTGTGATACAAGGCAGAAGAAATAGAAACAAGATTATGTGTCTAGAAGACAATAATGGCAATGTGAAGTATGATTAAAAAGAGCTGAAAGAGATAACCAGAATGTCTTGTTCCATTATTCTCTCTGATCATTCAGAGCTCCTCAAGTCAGTCACCATTGAAGAGATAAGAAGGGTCTTATTCTACTTCCATCCTGATAAGTCTCCAGGACTAGATGGATTCAATGCAAGATTCTTTCAGGAGAAATGGAATGTCTTGCAAATTCCAGTGATCAATGCAGTGTAAGAATTTTTCAGGAGCAACAAGTTACTAATATGTGTTTAATTGTTGATATTTTTAATCATTTACACTTAGCAATTATTAATATGAAAATTCTTAAGATACTCACTTTAATTCATATATAATTTTAGGTACAATTTTTAGGCAAAGAAATTAAAGTGAGATGAAAGTAATGCATTTAGGGTTATTTTCTGAAGATTCATATTCACTTGTCTTTGTCGAACAAAAGTAAAAAATATTGGAGCAAGAGAAGACAAAATAAAACATAAAACTCATGGAAGATGGCTCTTGGAAATCATCACTCACATGCATGAAATTTGAATGTAATTATGTGAATTATTAGCAGAACAATTGAAGCAAGAAGAAGCAAGGCATTCCATGCCAAAACGTTGCACAGACGAGAAGCAAAACAGCCAAGTAATGGAAAGAAGCTAAATAGCAGCGCATGAGAAGAGCAATAGAAGGCTGTCCGTTGTTGCTGTGTGTTTTACGCAAAATGCACAGCAATAGCAGCGTTTAACGCAGCGTGAGGAGCGTTTTGAAAAACGCTACAGTGAGCGTTAACGCAGTAATACTGCGTTTGGGCAACATCAAGCACAAGCAGAGGAATAACAAGGTTTTAATTGACACAGACCCTTATTCGTCCAATCAGCTGCAGTGGGGAGGCACAGTAGAGACACTATAGGACGCAGGCATGAAGAGAGCAGCGCAGGAGTGTGAGCTGCGGCTTGTGGTTGGAGCAGGCATGGGTTGCGACTCGGTGAGGCTTGCGTGAGGAGTGCTACAGTAGAGACACAAGTACAGATGTAACAATGGGAAGCAGATAGTGAGCAGCAGTGAGGGACAATAAACCCACAAGGATTATTTGTCCCATCACTGAAACAGTGGCTGAATAGTGAGGAGTAAACAAGGGGTTTTCGGACGGACATTGAATGAGGGCTGAAATATATTTTTGGGAAAGACTCATCAAGCACTAAGCATTCCGATACCGGTTCAGAGGTGACATCGATACCGATGACTCAGGTTAAATATTTTTTATTTATTTTGTTGTTTTTTATTCTCATTAGGAATTGATTGTGTTATCTTATATTAATTGAAGTGGGTTTTATGTATGGATAATCAGATTTTCGTTATAATTCGATTATTTGTGTATGAACCCGATGGGTATTGTGAATTGATGAATTTAATGCGTTCACTGAATTATTAATTTCAAACCCATTTCTAGAATTTCGATATAATCCGTAATTGTTATGTTGAAATTCATGTGTAGCGACTAATGATTCGCAATCATTAGGGATAACATGACCTAGGTTAAATGACGCATCGTATGTGGTTATTGCCTTGATTAATC
>JAOQMP010103411.1:0-14875 GCA_027563575.1 Erythroxylum pedicellare
ACAGGAAGAGGGGTATAAATTGACTTACAATCTTGCATGTTGAATCGCCGCAAGATCTTCTTCAAATAATTCTTCTGCGAAAGCCAAATCTTCCTATTATTTCTGTCTCGGTGAATTTGCATCCCTAGAATCTTGTTTGCTGGTCCCAAGTCCTTCATTTCAAATTCCCTAGCCAACTGTGCCTTCAATTCTTTGATAAGATCATTATTGAGGCCTGTTACCAACATATCGTCTACATACAACAGTAAGACTATAAAATCATCTTTTTCAAACCTCTTAAAATATTCACAAGGGTCTGCATTCAGTCTGCTGTATCCAAGGCTCATGATGAAGGAATCAAATCTCTTATACCAACATCTCGGTGCCTGCTTTAAACCATATAGAGATTTGTTCAACCTGTAAACCAAGTTCTCTTTCCCTTTTTCTTCAAAACCTTCTGATTGGAGCATATAAATTTCTTCTTCAAGATCTCTATGAAGAAATGCAGTTTTCACATCTAACTACTCAAGATGCAAGTCATATATAGCACACATTGCCAGAATTACTCGAACTGTAATGAGTCAAACCATAGGAGAAAATATTTCGTTAAAATCAATACCTTCTTTCTGAGCATATCCTTTTACCACTAGTCTAGCACGATATCGTTCCACTTGATCATCACCACTTCGCTTGATCTTGTAAACCCATTTATTGCTAATAGGCTTTCTTCCTTATGGTAGTAATACCAGCTCCCATGTCTTATTCTTATGCAGAGCTTCAACTTCTTCCTGCATTGCTGCCATCTACTGAGATGCATCTGAACTAGTCATTACTTCTTGAAATCATGGTTGGCAGTCAACCTTGATAGGCAAGTTAGGCTACATGTTTTCAAGAAGCAATGACTAGTTCAGATGCATCTCAGTGGATGGCAGCAATGTAGAAAGAAGTTGAAGCTCTGCATAAGAATAAGACATGGGAGCTGGTATCACTACCGCAAGGAAGAAAGCCTATTGGCAATAAATGGGTTTACAAGATCAAGCTTGGCAATCAACCTTGATAGGCAAGTTAGGCTACATGTTTTCTGTGTCAGCCACACAATAAGAGGTAGCCCTGTCCTTCCTAAATCACCAGCAGTTACAGTAAATCCCAATATCTGAAATCCCAGTTATGGTAAGACATTGTCATGAGGCATATCTAAGCAAATGACGAGTTTGGAAATATCCTACATGAATCAACATTTTAATTCTTCAACTTTTTAGCATCAGTAAACCATACACACGCCTAATCTCCCTTGTGAAATTAAGAAACCATAAGCAACAACTTTGACCTCAAATCATTGTCGTAGTAAATCAAATAGACCCAGCATGCTTCCTACCAAAGTGTTTTTAAGTTAAAAGTAAAGAGCAAATAAATGGAACTGGGATGCTACTGAGAACAAATTTTCAATTGCCAGACCTAATCCACAAGTAAAAAGCTCTCCAATCTGAATTGGATTTTCTACAGTAGACTGCGACAGTGGTTCAGAATTTGTATTTATAGCATAGAAATCAAAACCCTAATTTCCATGAAGCATACATTACAGTTAGTTATTTTCCAAAAGACATAAATAGAAACATATATACAGAAAATTAAAGAGAAAATTGATATAATAATTTTGTTAGCAACATTGGAGCATACCGGAAAGATGAGAAAGTGACAATAAGCAATAAAACAACCACCTCAACAGGTTAAAAATGAGAAAATGCCAAGCCAATAGGCCAGAGAAAGAAAAAGAAGACGAACTACGATAAGTAGTCATCTCTTAATTATTTGCTCCAAATCATCATCAATGTGCAAGTTATTCAACTCTTGAATTCTACTCTATAACTCCCTTAAAAGTAGTGGAATTTGATGAATAAATGGTATTTAGATTCGGGCTCGGTGTTACAAAGATTATATATTAGATTCAGGCTCAAAGAACTCATGATTCTATCAATGTTCGATAATCTATTTTTATAAGGAAATCTAGGGAGGGATTTGATTAGATTAGCTTCCTTTAGTGGATTTTGGGAAGTGAGCTTCTGGGTAATACCATGCTAGAAAAAGGTTATTGAATTTTTGGAACTCAAACAACATAACGTATTCAAAATCGACTTCCTTTTGGAATCCAATAAACAAAAGTTATTTGTAGCTTCTCATCTTTTGGGCTCCCTTTTTAGATGATTTTTTTCATATATTAATATATTTATTCGAGAAATTGGTTACAAAATTAAGTTACAGATATATCATTTCTTGAATAAAGGAAGCTATTGGTTTTTAGGTTATTAAAGTAGTACATCAAGATCATAGGGTAAGGTATGTAGTTCATTATACATGGCTTATTATGGAAATTATTGCTATATAAATATAGGTTTTGGGACTACTGAAATTAAATTAGATCAATTTCATAAGTTTTGGTATGTGTGGTGAATTTATATGTATTTTAAAATTACCATCTCAGCTATTGATCTAATGGTGTTTCTCTTAATTGGTATGTGACACTGTTGGGTATCTACCCAAATCCCAAATACTAGCTATGTGAGTTTTGCAAGGGTGGACTTTATTTTACTTACAAGTGATGACTTACCAAGTAAATAGTTCTTTGATTGACCCAGAGGTGGTAGGTTTTGGTGGTTTATTAGAGAAGTCAATTTATGATAAGATGAAATAAGGTTTATCCTTTTTTGCTTGTGAGTTGTATTGCCGTAAAAACCATAACGGAGGAGGAGAAAAAGAGAGTTCTGCTCCATTGTTTTGACATGTAGGAAGCCAACTGTTTGATGAGATAATCAAAATGAAGTGAATCATCATCGACAGGTATTTGGAATTGGTATCTCTTGGGTTTGTAGAGAGTACTAAATTGATTAGGGTTTTCAATTTGTACTAGAACCTAGAGGTAATTGTACTTATTGTTGAGATTATTGTTATTAGTTATCGATTGTACTCTCGATTATTATAGTGAATTGATATTAGTCTATGGAGATTCAGACTGTGGTTTTTCCCTCAGTTGAGAGGGGTTTCTCACATAAATTATGTGTTCGTTGAGTTAGGTTCTTGCACTTTATTTCTCTTGCTATTATTATTGTTGTCGTTTTAGTAATTTTTCCCAACAAGTGATATCAGAGTTATGGTTGGAGGATTCTTTTGCAGGGAAAATTATTGCTTATTTGATTTAGGGAGTAATTAGTGTGAGAAGAGAATGGGTGAAAATAGTGCTTCAAAATTTCACATTGCTTTGTTTAATGGGAAAATAACTTAGATGTGGAAAACTACTATTGAGAACTTATTGGTACAACAAGATTTAGATGCGACTTTGGAAGTGGACAAGTCGGTGAGTTTGAATGATGTCAAGTGGGTGTTAATGAAGAAGAAGGTGGTTAGTACGATTCAGTTGGCTATAGCTCCAAAGATCAAGTACAACCACTTGAGTGAGACATATCCAAAAACTTTGATGGATCAGCTCCAAAGTGTTTATGCCTTCAAATCGTTGACTAACATCTTGTGCTTGAGATGGGAGCTATATCAGTTGAGGATGGAGGAGGGTACAACCTTGCAGGACCACATCAATTTATTCAACCAACTAGTAGCCCAGTTGAAGAATGCGAATGAGAAGATCGTCGATTAAGAACAAGCTTTCTTGTTGATGACTTCACTACCCAAGTCCTACCGACCCATTATCATGACGTTGCTTGTTGGTATGGAGAAGATTATCTAGATGAAGATATAGCAGTATTGAGGGAGAATGAAAGGATCATGACACATATTGATAGACGTTCTTCGGGTGATGGGATCAAGCACTAGTTGTGAGGGAGTATGAGAGAGGGAGGAATCAAGAGAGAAGGTGAGATGACTCAAGGAGTAGATTGAAATCGTGCATGAAAGACTTTAGTAATGTAAAGTGTTACTATTGTAAGGAGAAGGGCCACATCCAAAGCTATTGTCTGAAGAAGATGGAGGACTTGAAGAGTGTAACACACCACTACCACTACCATAGAGTATATGCCTGAACATCCAGAGGATATTTAAGAACATACCCTATGAGAATGGCATGTTAGAGCAAACACATCATCTTATCATGGCATCATAAAGACATAAGTATTTTAAGTTTTAACTCATCCCATTTCATTAACAAAACATAATTTACATTGTCATTTCCTTACACACCAACCATATTTTTACATTACAAAACCATTCGTCAGTTCACACTTTTATACAACAAGTTCTACATGATTTGAGATACTAAACAAAAGCATTCTATCTAAACTCCTCAGATGTCGGCTGACCAAACCTTTAAGCCATTTCTTGTTCCCAAAATGGACAATACTAGACTTCAACTATATTTCTTTAGAAGCTAATTCTCCTCTCAATACCTGCAAAATCAATGTTGCAATTTTGATGAGTTTTGCAAATTCAGTGAGTGAACCATCATCGATGTGCTCACTCAAACATAACATAAACATCTCATGTATAAAACACAGTTTAATCAGTACAACACCTTATCCAAAATCAAATCCCATATATATATATATATATCACATTACTCATCATATTTCAAAAAGCACATTATAAATATAAAGACTTCATATAGTCATTTCAAAATAATCCAATCATTTATCTCAATTCTGTTGGATCATCTATAGCCCAGGTATTCACAATACGCAGCGGAATGGATCATAATATGCATCAAGAATTATAACCGAAAATTACAACATGTACGAAATTACCTCTTGATGTGGATTGGTATTTGTTTTTCAGATTTGTAGACGCTGCAGTGCGCGAACGTCCTCTACCGATATCCACACGAGGATAAACAATCTGGGCAGTGGCTAATGTGTGCTAGCACGTTCTAAAATACTTTTTGAATGCACAATTTTTCTCTCGGAAGAAGAACGAACAACTAGGTTTTTGGTGGCTAGGGTTTTCGTCTCTTCTCTAATAAGACATAAGTTCTCTATTTATAGAGAAACCCTAATCCTTATTCCTATTAGGAATAAGAATATCATAATCCTAAACTCATTAGAATTATGGAAGCACAATAAGTTTTCAACCATATTATATCTCATATAATAAAAGGCCGACAACTTAATTCAATCTAGCTTAATAAATATATCCACATATATTTATTCTGTGCCTAATAAATTAGGCCCAAGAGAATAAGCCTATATCACATCACTCTCTGTGTGCGACCCTGTAGGCTCATTTGATGTTGACAATGGGCTTGATCACACTTCAAGGCCCACAAGTCATAAGCGGCCTCTAGCAAGACATTTCATGGAATGTAAATCATATTACATAAACGATATATATGCATATGAAAAAGAATACCTCATAATGTATTATTAATAAGCCATAATGTTCGTACAAAAGTCACATATGTTCATTGACCTAGGGCTCACACTACTAACAAATTCTTCATATCATCAACATGTACACAAGCATTACACATCATTATATCAACACAATTCAACATTTATTTACAATTAATCTCGTGAACACATGTAAAGATATAGATGCAAATGCACATGAGACTCACTTCCATTTTTATTTTGTTTTGATCGAGCGCCTATTTAACTGTCCCATATCTTTTGTGGATATCAACCTCATTTTAGATACTGTCCCATACCTATTTTGGATACCTGGCTCATTAATCTTTGAGCCTGTGGCTCTTTGTGCACATTTTAAGCTTTAAGCTCTTTTCAGGTTGGTCACTCTGATCATAATTCCTTTATCTGGTCTTGTATATTCATGTGATGGAGTGCAATATTCCACATAATATGTTGTCAATCACTTTCTTTCAATGTATAGTCAGTTATCACAATCATTGGATCTAAGTCCTGCATTCAACATTAATTAAGTACACTTTTTCCCATTCACATACAATTAGTAAACACTTATAATACATTCCCGAATTAAGCTCCTTGGACCAACAATGTTTGGAATATCACAATTATATAGAGGATCATCTAGGTGAACTCACAGTAAGCTCCAAATAGCTATTGCCTTAACGAGCCGGTAATGTCTAGATGATGTCGGTCAATTTATTCTTTTATATCATGCAATACACACATATTTACACGTCACTAAGTTGATCCATCAGTTGAATACTCAGTCATATACATATATATGTGTTATGTTCAATGCATGCTTAATTGACTATCCCGGGTATGCAACCTTATTCACAATTCATGCCCATTAATTCATCATAAATTGTGTATAACTTTTTTGCAATAAGGTTATGCCTTAAGTAAACTTAAGTATTCTCAATTCATCATTCAAACATTCATCACTCCTTTTCTAACATTATGCATTCACACAATTCCCAAATTCTCATACAATCATATCTAATTCATTACTTATATCCTTTGAATCACATTTGCATTCATAAGAACATCTTTTTACCATTAACAACTCATATTTTCCAAATTCATATACATTGGTATCAAACAATTTTTTTCTTAATTTATAACCTCAATTAACAACTTAAACTTATCAAACACTTAATCAACTAATCAGGTAACTTTCTAGATTCATTTTACACCTTAATGAAGTCCAATTATACCATTGTAAAGTGCCTTAACCTTATATAGTTCAACAATTGCACAAAAGCACTCTTTTCTACCTCCAAATTATTTCCCACGACTGTGGGAAGGAGCCTTATAATTCCCATGATCATGGGATGAGTGAATCAAAGGTTCACTCACCTATGGCCTTCAATTGGTTTCCAATTTTATCTCCTTCATGCTCCTTCCAACTTACCTTCACCAAAGTCCATCAATTTGACTTCAATTCCATCTTATTCAAGCTTCAATCCCTTATCAAATTCATGTCCAAATCCAATTCAAAAATCATTCATTAGGCATCTCACAAATCATGATCTTCCATGCATTAAAACCATAACATAATTTGTCATTCATTTGATCATACATTTAGTCCTAGTTCTTTCTTATTTTAAGATCACTATATTAGCATCTTTCTTTAGCATCAATTCACCTTCCTTGTACTTCAAATTTCAATTTAATTCATTCATAAAAACAACCTATAGAATATGGCTGATATATCAAGAACACAACATAACATATCCAAGTTCTTCCATCAAATTTTAGCCCAGCCTCATCATCAACATAACATGCAATCTATCCCCAACTCAAACAACATAAACTTTCTATTATAACATGCCATAAAGAATAATCTTTTACTTAGTTATTTAGCTCCAATTCCAGCTCAATTCATCACATCAACTTTTCCTTATATGCATGCAAGATTCATCACATGTTCAAGGTAGCAATAGGGTAATTTTCGGCTAGGATAAGATACAACAATAATCTGATTCTTTAACTATCTTGTGAGGGGTAAAAGTTTGGATTATTGATGTAGCAATTAGACACAGACATAGCAAAACAAGGATGTAAAGGTTGAGAGGATTTTGGTGGTGTGTGAGAAGAAGAAATATGAGGAATGAACATAGTTGGGATTACTTCTACAAGAGCTTAACAACTTAGGTGCTAGGTGTCACCAAATTAATTTGACATATGTCTATAGGCATGTTGTCCATTTATCATGTATATACGCCGCCATATGTCATTTAGTTACTTAGTCCATTTGTCACACAACCATTGCTGCCATTTGTCAATTAATAACTTATGCCAATTGTCACTCAATTATAGGCTTAATCATCCTAATTTTCATATATCATTTTATCTTATCACTTGGCATTTTTTCTAGACTAAATGACATTTAATTCATCAATTTTCTAATTGTAACAATAAATTCCAAGTTTACTACTTGTAACCAATCAAACGAAAATTGAAAACATAAACACTATACAATTCACATCATGAACATTTTAAACTTTTCATACCTCGAAATAGGTCAATTGAGTGCATATACTATCTTTGCAATGTGTACTAATTCATAATTCATATATGTATGATAATGATATGCATGTAAGTGAAATGCATTTCATGAATTCTTAATGACATGACTTTTATGCAATAGTCTAGGGTTATAATCCCTCAATATGGAAAACGGGCTATTACAAAGAGGTATCCATTTGATGCAAAAGAAGAAGGGCAAGACTAAAGTAGATGATGATGTTGATTATGTTAATGTGGTGATGGTGATGGTAATTCGTTATTGGCTACTCATAGTGAGGTGAAGGAGGGCCAAGAGAGTTAGGTGTTGGATTCGATCGCATCGGTTGATGTTTATAGAGACTAAGCCTTGTTTAATACTTTACCCCAAGATGAGGAGTATGGCCACATCAACATGGTGGGTGATCAAAAATTGAAGGTCCAAGGTATGGGGACCGTAAGGATGAAGCTTGATGATGGTATGACCCGAATCATTTATAATGTGAGATATGTGCCAAGTGCTCGTGCTAACCTTATTTTCTTAGGTGAATTGACAAAGTACGAGCATAGATATGTTGGTAGTGGGAGGTGGTGCAAAGTGTATCACATTGCTCACTTAATGATGCAAGGGAGGAAGGTTGACAACAACATTTGCTATGTGGGTCATTGTATCTGGAGGGACAAGGTGATGAAGAAGAAGGTTCGATTCTCAGATGAGGTATTTGGTGATTTGGGTCAAGAGAGGAATATGTGGGTATCTTCCTAAATCCCAAACACTAGCTATGTGAGTTTTGTAAATGTGAGATTTATTTCACTTAGAAGTGGTGGCCTACCAAGTAAAGAGTTTTTTGATTGGCCCATAAGTGATAGATTTTGGTGGCTTATTGGAGAAGTCAATTTATGATAAGATAAAATAGGGTTTACCTTTTTTGCTCGTAAGTGTATTATCGTAAAAACCAAAACGGAGGATGAGAGAAAGAGAGTTCTATTCTATTGTTTTGGTGTGTGGGAAGGCAACTGTTTGATGAAATAATCAAGAGGAAGTAGATCATCATCGACAGATATTCGGAGTTGGTATCTCTTGGTTGTAGAGAGTACTAAATTGACTAGGGTTTTCTATTTGTACTAGAACCTAGTACTAATTGTACTTGTCGTTGAGATTATTATTGTTGGTTGCCGATTGTACTATTAATCATTATAGTGGATTGATTTTAGTTTGTGGAGATTCAAACCGTGGTTTTTACCTAGTTGAGAGGGGTTTTTCACGAAAATTGCATGTGCGTTGATTTAGTTTCTTGCAAGTTATTTCTCTTACTATTATTGTTGCTATGGTTATGATAATTTTCCCCAACAACGACTCCAATCCCTTTTTTGAAATGAAAAACAGCTAAAGCTAGAAACATTTTTCTTAAAAAAAAGGTTGTTTGGTGTATTTAATCCCTTCATTGACTACAAATTTAGAAAACTTTGTAAACCTTTACAAGAAGATGCTTTTAGGCATGTCATGCAACATTATGAATTATGACGACCCTAATGAATTATGATGACCCTAAGTGGGAGATGGGATGAGTTTGATGTCAACTTGGAGGTTCCAATCTTGTACATATAGTGTACAACTATTTTGGCTCCTTATGGTTTATAAATATATAAGTTAAGATTGTCAACTTTCATCATAATTAATTAAATTACTTTTTTTATCAAGGCTAGAAATTCATTTGATCATGGGTACATTTAATTTTTTACACAAGAATTAGATATAAGTATATTGCTTAACATCTATCACAAAATTCCAAAATAAGATAATGTTGCTTCATCTATCATATATAATATGCTTGTTATATATTAATAAACGTGTCACTTAAGAGATTTGGATCTGTTAACTCTGGTCAATATGTTTTAAGCAAATTTACTTTCATATGTAAAAATTTTATTTTATACAAAATTATTAATTTTTATATATGTCTATTTATTTATTATAGAAAATATAGAAAAGTTTAAGTACTCCTAATAATTAAGTCCCTTTATAAATATTTGATGTTCTAGCTTGAGCTCATGCTGGATTGGTTCCTATTATAAAGAACCATATTATTTGTTTGTATTGTAATAAACATTTGAAAGATGGGGAAATCATCATATTAGAGAAATATTTAGCTAGGACTAAAGGTCATGTAAAGCCTTGTAAGAATCTTAGCTATAATGTGAAATGATAGATAAAATTTTTTCTTGAAGGCGGTGTTCCTACCTGATAAGAAAAGATTGTTGTAACCGATGTTCGGAAGAGAAGAAGATGTATGTCTTACCTTTTTCTCCATAAATAATCCTTAGATATTTGTAGTACCTTAAAGTCTAAAAAAGTAACTCATAATATAGACATGACAATGGCTAGATTGTAGTATGATGTAGGTGTATCATTCAATACTACTCAATCTTATTATTACTGGCCTATAATGGATGTTATCACCTCTTATGATCTAGGATGTAAAACTCCTTCAATTGATAACTACAAAGGCAATCTTCTAAACAACTTTGTTCATGAAATAAAAAGTTATTTAAATGAAAGAAGAATAACTTGGGCAATTAATAGGTGTTTAATCATATGTGATGCTTAGAAAAATGAAAGATATAATCCTATTATCAATTTTTATTTTATTATGCTAAAAGAGCAATGTTTTTAAAGTCCATTAATGCATATAGCCTTGTAAGAAATATTGATAATTTGTTTGATGAAGTTGCAAATGAAGTTGAGCCTCAAATCATTAAACAATTCATCATTGATATTGATTTTATTTATAAAGTAGATAGGAAAAGGTTACAAAGCAAGTATGGTTCTTTTTATTGGACTCCTTATACTGCATATTGCGTTGACCTGATGTTGAAAAATGTAGAAGATGTTAGTTACTTTTTTATCATTGATGAAAATGTATAGAAAGCAAGAAAAGTGACTAAGTTCATCTATAATTGTGCATCGGGCCTAAGTTTGATGAGAAAAGATTTCACCAACAGTAGGAATATGTTTCATCCTTCCTGACGTGGAACCTCTAGAATCGACTCAATTAGGAACCCCTTAATCGATCAGATCAAAACCCTAACCCAAGAATTCAAAGTTGTCGGAAGATCCTTCAACGCCTTGGCCCAAGATTAACAATGCAATCAGAAACCAAAACGCACAAATATATCAAAAGAACGCCATAAGCAATCCAACTAATCACTTAATAAGTTCGTATAATCGGTTTGTAGAGAATTTCAAGATTGAATCCCTCACAAAGTGTCCTAAAAATATTCTCAATGTAGTCTTAATAGGAAGTGTAGAAAACCACCCTTTTAAGTCTCAAAAAGTGGGCCTAAAAATGAAAAGCCTAACTATGAAAAATGAAAAGTCAATTAGGAATTCTTAACAATTTTCTAACATAACATCCTTTAGTAAATCGAGCATATCTTGGGCTATGGACCTCGATTATGGTGAATCTTATACCGTGGAAAAGCAAAGACAAAAATCTATAACTTTCATATTGATAAATTAGACTAATTCGGCCTGAATCAATGTTAGAATTTCAGCCCAAGTCAGAACACGTGAATAGCATTACTGCCTTGATGTTATTGTTTGTAACTTGATCTCTAAAGTTCTTTTCTTCATCAACCATGGTACATATAAGCCCACCAAAAGCTTCTCGAAATCTTTTAGCATTAGCACGAATAATTGGTCCCTTCAGCATGGTCAATGAGTCATCCGATAGTTGACTTGTCTTTCAACTCTCTCTTGAGCTCACATCACTTCCATTACAAGGTTTTTAGCTAATCTCTTATCTCTTTAGTGTTTTTTTTCTAATAAAGAAGGAGTTGAGAAAAATATTTAGAGTTGAGAAAATTATTTACAGGTGATAAGTGAGTTGCATCTTAACAAGACACGTCTAATATTGGAATGAAGGTTTTTTTAATTATACTTGAAAATCATAAAATTTGATCATAGTATCAATTTTGTATTCGAGTTTGTGAGCATTTGGTGTGAGTACTTCATCTAGTTAATAGTGATGAGAAGGAAATAATGAGTTAATTTTTATGATACTATGAAGAAGGGAAAGGAAGCAATCAAAGTTAATATGAAAGATAAATCTTTCTCATGTACACCTTATCTTGCAGTCATCAATGAAAGCAACTTTCCTCTTTGTTGTTTAATGCTGAGGCATTTTTTTGATATCAATGTCTACTTTAGACCAGGTTTTATAAAGAAAGAAGAAATTAATAGAGGAATGTTATTATCTATTACAACAATTATTTAATATGAGTTGATGCAAGATCTCTTTAATTTAAAAATAAAGGTATAAAAGGATGCATATAGTGATTTTTGATGGCCATTATAATTTGTCAAGGAGAAAAACTTAATCTAAGTATATATTTCTTCTCTTTTGTTAATTATTTAAAATTAATTATCACTTTATTTTGTTAATAAGATTACTTTTGTTTTTTTACAATTTCTTAGTAAGTTCAATTTAGAAATAGTGTTATAGAATTATAAAGGTTTACAATCCAAATTCTTAGTTAATATGTGAAAGGAATTGGGTATGAAAGGAATTAGAGTACATTTAAATTCATACATTCTAAAAAGGAAATAGATTGGACCATAAAGATTGAACGATTTTGATCTTTGTTTGACATAACTTTTGAGAAAGATATGTTATTATCATTTTAAAGTTGAATCTAATTTATTGGGTTTTCTTAGTAAATTAATTATTTGTTTATTAGGACCCTTAATAGAACAAATAGTTATGTAGATTCAATTTGTTTTAACTATATCAATCTTTTAATGGATTGGATTTTTTTGAGGAACCAAGTTTCATGAATAAGAGTGGTTTGAAAGATATTCTTGGATGAGAAAGTATTGACTTGTTATTTAATATAATGAATTTGACTAATGGTGATAATGAGACTCCTCTCAATAATCAAAAATTTTGTACTAAATAAAAATTGGGATCAATGTGATTTGAGTGGATATATCATTGAATAAAGTTCCACGTTTTTCAATTTTTTCTCTTTTCTTTTAATTTTACTTATATTTGATGTATATGTTAAATTCTATACATGTGAGATAAATATAAAACTTTTAATTGTAAATATTTTTTGTTTCAAGTTTTACTTTTACTTTGTTGTGTTCTTTGGAATGAACTCTTATTATAATGCTTATAGACCTACATTATTTTTAATATGTCATGTTTTGATGTATTTTTTCTTTATTATATGAGGTAAATCATAAGATTTTAAGTACTTTGTATTGTTATTAGTTTTATATATTTATGAGAATTAAACCATCTTTTTCTTTACTAATTGTAGTTATTGATTATATAAGAAACATGTGAAAATTAATATTAATAGAAATAAAGAGATAGTTGCTATATCAAATTTATATTATTATGATTTTTAAGACATGATTGAAGTAAAATTAAAATTTATATAGCATAATATATAGAGAGACTATTTTCCAAATTTATAAAATTCAGATATTATTTTATAATTCTAAAAATGTTATCCAAAATGATATTTAGTATTGATCGATACCAGTATTATATTGTACTAGAAATAAATAAGGTACTAAATTTTGTACGATATTCATAATATTGTTTGAAACTGCTTTATTGACAAACTTTGTATGGTGCTTTGATTAGCTCCATCATACTGCCTCCAAAAAATTTCATATAAAAATTTATTATTTTAAGTTTTGATCCTATAAAAAAATAATATTTTGCTCCTATTAAAATTTTACCCCCACTCAAAAAATTTCTGGATCCATCCCTAGTGATCGCTTTCGAAGATTGGTTGACATGGCCATAATGACCTAATGTCATGTTACATTCTAGCTGGGTTAGCCTCGACCACTTATGTTGCCTGACTTCCCTTGTCCTTGTTCCCTTTTTACCAATCGAAGGGAATGGAAATGGCAACATGTCAAGTTGGGCTTAGGTCCATAACTTTTAAAATTTTTTAAAGCCCAAGCATGACCTGATGTTTAAATAGACTTAGTAGGTTTGACCCAAGCTCAGGCTCAATCCAACTTTGGATAACCTAAAGCCTAATCGTGCCTAGGTAGCTTAGACTAAGCTTAGACCTAATTAAGCTTTAATTAGGCCTAATTGGGTTAGGTCAAGCCAAATTGAATATGAGTAGGCCTAAAAGTTCAACACTTTTAGAGAAACATTAAATGATCCAAAATCTATTTAAGCTAGGTCAAGCCCAAAAGTCTAACCATGTTAGAAAAATAGGTAAAAGGGTCATTTATCGTCAACATTTACATTTTGGGCCTACAGGAGTTTATATTCTCAACTTTTGGATCATTTAGGCTATGTTTTGTTGGAAGTTTATTAATGGAATGGAATGAAATGTAATATTATTCCATCGTTTGGGATGAAAGTTTATAATGGAATGGGATGGAAGAAGAAAGTTCATATTACATCTCATTTTATCCTAAACAGTAAAAATGATAAACCTTCGATTTGGGGAGTTTAGGATGGAATGTAAAATAATAAACAAAATTTCACTACGTTACATTATAAACTCTTCTTTCAAACAACATTTGACTATGTTAGATTATGAGCCCTTCTATTTTTCCAAATAACATTTTTATAATATTACAACCATTTATATTCCATTTGATTATAAATCATTTTAATTTATTCCATTTTATTAAAAAATTTACGTCTAATTAAACAGAACCTTAATATTTCTCTAAATTGATGTTTGGTTAGAGCCTTAAAAGCAAAGTTGCGAATACCGTACTGAACTTGATACTAGATTGAGTTCTGGTACGGTACTGTACTGGTACCAGTTAATACCAGGTATCGTTTTGGATAATTTTTAAATTTATAAAATAGTCCCCAAAATTTTTAAAATTTGCAAAATAATCCATTTGTATATTGTACAGTTGTGCTGTATACTTTACTAATTTCCTGTTTACATCAACCTTGTTTCCAAAAATCATAATAATAAATAATAATCACAATTAATATGAAATAACAATAATTTTTAAATATTTCACATAT